>WSPJ01000075.1:22980-74307 GCA_009764595.1 Geothlypis trichas
AAAGCAGTGGCACACCCTTCGGAATCTGGTGCAGGAGCAGTTGGACCAGGGCCATCTGGAGCCTTCTTCCAGTCCCTGGAACACTCCTGTCTTCTGCATCAAAAAGAAATCTGGGAAATGGAGGTTGTTTCCCGACCTCCGAAAGGTTAATGCCGTGATGGAAAGCATAGGAACATTGCAGGTGGGCATGCCATCGCCTACCATGCTTCCCGCGGACTGGCCGGTCCTCATTGTGGATCTGAAGGATTGTTTCTTTACCATTCCTTTGCATCCCGATGACAGACCGAAGTTCGCCTTCTCGGTGCCAGCGATTAACGAGGCTGAGCCCGCACAGAGATATCAATGGAGGACACTGCCTCAGGGAATGCGCAATTCTCCTGCCACATGCCAGTGGTATGTGGCCCGTGCCTTGTTTGGAGTTCGCAAGCAGTTTCCTGATGCACGTCTGTATCATTATATGGATGACATTTTGGTGACCGCGTCCACCCAGGATGAGCTGCTGAGGATTCAGCCTTGGTTGCTTGATGTTTTGCATGCTCATGGATTGCAGGTGGCTCCAGAAAAGGTTCAACAACAACCACCTTGGAAGTACTTGGGGGTCAAAATTCTGGAACGTACGATCCGTCACCAGGAGGTGCAATTTGTGCATTCTGTGAAGACAACTGAATGATGCTCAGAAATTGGTAGGTGTCATCACTTGGTTACGTCCGTACTTGGGACTAACCAAGGCACAGCTGTCTCCTCTGTATGATTTGTTGAAAGGAGACTCTGATTTAAAGTCACGTCGCACACTGACCCCTGAGGCACATGAGGTGTTGGAGGTGGTTCAGCGAGCTGTTTCAGCTTGCCAAGTTTATCACATTGACTCCTCCGTTGATGTCACTGTGTTCATCACCACTCCAGGTTCATATCCCACAGGCATCATTGGCCAATGGAGTGACAAATGGTCTGATTCCTTGCACGTTCTGGAATGGGTCTTCCAGCCCCATCAGCCGCAGAAGACGGCAACTGCATTGTTTGAACTGATTGCTCGTTTGATAATCAAATGCCGGCAATGGTGTTTGCAATTGATGGGTGCGGATCCCGCAAAGATCATACTCCTGGTGCAACGGGAGGATTTTGACTGGAGCTTTGCAAACAGTGTGTCCCTGCAGAGTGCTCTGGAAAATTTTTCAAGGCAGATCACTTATCATCTGCCCAGCCATAGGCTACTGCATATGGCAAAATCCACACAAATTTCTTTGCGGCCCAAAAATAGTCAGGAACCTGTGCAGGGACCCACCATCTTTACTGACGGTTCAGGGAAAACAGGAAAGGCCATTGTTACCTGGAGGGACAGATCTGAGTGGCAGGTTCTGGAAGGCCATGAGAATGGGTCAGCCCAATTGGTTGAATTGAGGGCTGCTGTCATGGCATTTGAGAAATTTTCCCAGGAACCTTTCAACTTGGTCACGGATTCCGCCTATGTGGCTGATATCGCACAGCGGTTGGGTCATTCGGTTTTGAAGGAGGTAAGTAATCCTGCCTTGCTTCATTTACTGAAGACCTTGTGGTGTGCCATTCAGGCTCGGGTTCATCCCTTTTATGTTCTGCATGTGAGGAGTCACACTGATTTGCCAGGCTTTATTGTGGAAGGTAACGCGAGGGCTGACAAGTTGGCTAACCCAGCGTGGGTGGCGCCTCAGCCTGATACACTCACGCAGGCCGAGGCATCGCATGGGTTTTTCCACCAAAATGCACATACCCTGCAGAAGCAGCTTCAGCTGACGCCAACTGAGGCTCGTGACATTGTTGAGTCATGTGATGACTGCCATGCACTTGCTCCGCCTTTGCTGGCAGGGGTAAACCCCAGAGGCCTTAGGGCCTTGGAGCTTTGGCAGACCGATGTCACGCAGATTGCTGAGTTTGGTTGGTTCAAGTATGTGCATGTCACGGTGGACACGTTCTCCTCTGTGATGTGGGCTTCAGCTCACACTGGGGAGAAGGCCCGTGATGTCCTCGTCCACTGGAGGCAGGCTTTTGCCATTCTGGGCATACCTTCTGCTGTGAAAACCGACAATGGTCCTGCTTACACATCGCAAAAGGTGCGGCAGTTCCTGCAGTTGTGGGGTGTCTCACACAAGTTTGGTATCCCTCATTCTCCCACTGGTCAAGCTATTGTGGAACGTGCTCATGGTACTCTGAAGCGGGTTCTTCAAAAACAAAAACGGGGAATGCAGGGTGAAACCCCACACAGTCGGTTGGCAAAAGCTTTGTGCACAATTAATCATCTCACTGTGCCACAGAACTCAGATAACCCTGTCATTTTGAATCACCATCTCTCGTTGCAGGCTGCGGTCGAGGCACATCAGCCTTGGGCGAAGGTTCGGGTGCAGAATTTAGTCACCAAACAGTGGGAAGGTCCCTATGACCTTATCGCTTTGGGGCACGGGTATCCACAGATACTGGGGTACGCTGGGTACCTTCGAAATGCGTTCGCCCTGACCTGCCACCGCAGAGGCAGAATCCAGCCGACAAGCAGGATGGAAACCGTGACCAACCTGAAAGGCATCAGGCGGGTGAATCATTGAGTGATGACTCGGATGCAGATGGTGAGAGTGATCACTCCGATGATTCCTCTGCAAATGGACACTGAACACTGTTCATGTTTCCTTTTTGCATTGTTCATTTTCTTTTCCTTTTTTTCTTTTTTAAACAGAAAAGGGTGAGATGTCACCCTGGTTTTTTAAGATTCTCTAAGCCTTCTGATGTTGACATTCTTGTAAGGAACTTTATCACGCACTTTCTTGTAAATAACTTATTGTTTACATTCCTTCGATGGAGGAGGAGAGAGTTGATGGACTGTTGGTGTAACCAGTGTCATTGGAGAGGTGTCACTGTCACCCTCCAATCTGCTGTCACCTTTGTAAAACTATAAATATAGGAGTCAGAAAAATAAACGTCCCTTTTTTCCTTCACCTTGAGAGCGGGTGTGCTTGTGTTCCTTCGTGTCCGATAGCGACAGTTCTGGTGTAAGTTTTGAGGGTCGAATTGAGCTCCGTGGAGAGGTTTTTCTAAGAAGAAAAGTCCTCTTTCCGGGCACCGGCGTCTCGAACAGGCAATCACAGAATACCCCCTGGGGGACGTTCGTTGCTCAGCGACGCTGAACGGGGTTTGTACGACGAGTTGGGGCGCCAAGTTATGAAGCCTCGGGGGGGTCTTAATAGCAGAACATTGGTTCGAGATCTCCATCCCAGGAAGGGACAGAGTCCCAGAGTCCAGCCTGCTCGGACCCGAAACCACGGGGAGCCTTCCAGCCAGCAGGGTGATAACAGCTCTTATAGTGATTGGCAGCTCTTTGGGATTTCAGCTGCTGCTAGGCTTGGCTTCCCCGGGCATAGGCATCAGGCAGACGGAGAGAGAGGAGAAGGGAGACACCGGCTGTTCCACGGAGACGGTCTTATTCAGGAGGACGTGAAAGAACCCGGTTCTTCTTCTGAGTTAGTAGGGTACAGTAAGCTACTTTTATACCCTTGGCCAGGCTCCAAACTTGACCAATGGGCAAAGGTTAGAGGGTTTACAAGTGACCAATAGTAGGTTAACAAGACCTTTTACTTATAAGGGCACAAAGATACGTTGCAAGTCTGGGGTCGGAACAGGTCTCTGCTGCTGTGTCAGCATTCTTATCATTAAAGCCTCCACAGTGCCTTGGGAAGGCTTGTGGCATTTACTACAGTTTATTTTTTTTTTATTTACTTTTTTTTCATCATCAAAATAAAATATATACAATTAAAAAGATACCATCAAATTTTAAAGATACAATCAAAACACATTAATTCAAAACTACATCTAAAGATCAGAACACATGTACATCTGTAACTATCAAGCCTAACGCATCAATCCTATTCTTCACACACTCTTCATACAGGAGGCAGCTTCTTCCTGATCTTGGAGGAAAGAGAGCTCTTCTGGACGGGAGGCGAGGACTTTGTGGGTGAGGGAACATGGGAAGTGTCCAGAGAAAACTTCTCGGTAAGACTGTAACCAGTCAGATCTGCAAAATGGACACACAAAGTTTAACAGAGGCCACCATGCAAACCTCAAGCATCTGAAGCTTCATGGGACACATTTCCTGGAAATGTCTAAACAGCTGCACAGGGAAACATGCTCCTGCTGGCAGACACTTGAGGCAGGCCAGGGCCAAACCCTGAGCCACTTGCCCAGAGCTCCCACAGGCACAGCCTGGCCTCTGGGCTGCCCTGGGACAGCAGGGAGCCCAGAGCCCTGTGCTCTCCAGGAATGGCTCAGCTGCACAGGCACCCTCCTGCTCCTCTCCCTGCCCCACAGCTCAGCAGCCCTACAGCCCCAGGGGCACTGGCAGCAGCACAGCTCATTGCAGGGGCACATGCAGGGCACAGCTGTTCCCTGGCAATGTGCACAGCCTCTCTGGGCTGCCACAAGACCCTTCCTCCTGCCAGCCAGCAGCCCAGCTCCCCCTCCCCCTGTCCTTGTCCTCCCTGGCAGTGCCCCTGGGGCCGGCGCTGCTCCGCGGCCTCTGCCGGGGCTCCTGGGCCAGGGCCCCCTGAGCCCCCGCCAGCCCAGACCTCCATTCCCAAGGCCGGGCCCCGGCACAGGAGGCTCCAAGCCCAACAGCTCAGCCCGTTTCCCTGGGAACAGAGGCATCCCAGCTCCCATCTTGCACCAAGAGCTCTTTCCCTTCTTCTTCTGGGTCTTTGCTGTAGGCTCAGGAGAAGCTGACATTCAGGTACAAGAGAAGAAGTCAGTTAATTGAACTCATGACTTTACAATCAACCCATCTAATGGGTGAGGAGTTCAAAGTGTATTTTAGTTACTGAAAAGATTGCTTGGTTTTTAATTTTTCATGAAATAAGCATCACTTTAATTTCTCTGAACAATATGGAGCTGGCAAGCCAAGAGAGAAGGGCTCTACTAGTTCATGTGGTGCCCGTTGCCTCCCCACTACTACAGGATCCCTTTCCTTCCAAACAGTTGGGAATTCACAGTGCTCTCTAGAATCTGACACTGGCAAGGAAGTAATTGTTTTCAAAAGTAATTTTCAAGGCCTTTGTTTCTGTAGGTCCCACTGAATTCCAGGTCGGGTTTTGCATTTTTGGGATTTCTATATTACTCTTTACAACAAAAGAAGTGCTGGGACACAAACAATGGCACCACGTTTTAGATGCAAAAGAAGCTTTGCTTTCTCCATTAGATGTGCCCAGTATTCTGTGAGCCTGTCTTTGTAGGGAACAAAGTGCTCATCCCAAAGTTCCACTTGTGCTCTACTTACTTGTCCAGGGATTTATTCCCTGAGCAAAGGAACCAGGGGATCTGATCCCTTGTTCTGCATCAGCAGAATTATTTCTCCAAGTCTCATCTCTCCTATCATTACACACCCAGAGATGCCAAAGGAACAACAACAGTGTCATTGAGGCTTTCAACTTGAAAGCATTGCCTGACCCACATGCACCAGAGACTGCATTTTGTCTGGCACAATTCCACTTGTCAGGGATCAGGCAAGGCAGGGACAGGGACAAGGCAGAAGGCATCTCCTGCCCCAGCCTCAGCCTGCAACACTGACACAGGCAGAGAGAGCCAGGGAAGAGATTTGTCACTGTGAACCTGCCATGGGTGGCTTTGGGCTTGTGCTGTCACAGGATGACAAACTCACACCCTGCACAGGCTGCATCCATTTGGAAAGCTCTTTCTCCCTAACTGGAAAGTTTATAAGGACATGCTGTCAGAGGAGGTTTCCCTATTTCTGCCAATACAAAACCAGGCAATGTCCATGAATCTCCTTCAGATCTCAAAGGGTTCAGCTCAGAAACTGCCCCAAGGAAAGGTTTTCTCCTTCAAAAGCAGGAGGAAGGAGTGGGAACATCTCTCATTTCATGCTAAATGCCTTCTTTTTCCCTACTAATTGTGACACTAGAAAGGCTGCAGGGAGATAAAAGAATGAGCAGGATGGAGAGGAAGGTATCCTCTTCCAGCACTGCATTTCAGGGGCCCCCAGGTACCACTCAACACTTCACACTGGAGGAATTTTCACTGCACCACCAGAGAAAACTCCCACTGACTGGGCACTCAGAGAGTGCACTGAGGCCATCAAGGAATTGAAATGAATTTACAGAAATTTTAAAAGAATGGATTTCAACCAAGCTTTCCAAATGTCACCTCTGAGTCAAGAACACAGTGGTCATTCTAGAACAGACATGCCCTGTACTTACCTGCATCTTCAGAATTCTCTTTGCTTCTGCTGCTGGGCCTTGGCCTTGAGAAAAGGGAGGACAAAAGAACATGTGAGGAGGTAGAAAGAGAAGGGAGGGAATGGGTGAACCATGAAAAGAGGCAAATCTTCTAAACATGGTCACTGTGATGAAGGGGGAAATGCAACACACAAACCCAACAGGATGCAAAGCTGATTCATTGTCCTTAAGTTTGCCATTGCTGGAGTCACACAGAGCTGGCCAAGCTCTGGCTGAAACACAGCAGTCATTCTTCAGCTTGCATCAGAACTCCCCAGTTCTGCTGCCTCTCCTTTTGGGGCCAAGTGGCTCCTACAGCCTCTCTGAAGCAGCAAGAGCTGCTGAGCTGAGGCACGAGTCTGTAAGGAGGGCAGCTGCTTTTGTACAGCTGCCAAAGCTTGACTTGGCCTGCCCGTGCCTTACCCTGGTGACAGCCTCGTGCTACATGTGGTCAGAGCACTGCTGTCTCCTGACAATGATATTACACCTGCTGGCTCTCCCAAGAAAACAAAGGCTGGTTCCAACTCAGCTGCTAGGGAAGGATGTTCAGATCACACCTTAAAAGCCCCACTGAAGATTCTCAACTGGCATGACACTTCTGTGACTCCTTCCTTATTGTTAGCTCTTGCATAAGGGTAATAGCTACATTTTCTCTTCCATATCCAAGCCAATATCTTTCCATCAGCTACAATCCTGTAACTCTTCTCTACCAACTTGCCCTCTTTGATCTTAAGCCCATATCAAAATATTAAACATCAATCGGATTATACATCAGATTTTACATCTATACTGAAAAATTTATCTGGCATCTCATTTCACTGTGGAGCCCCAGGCACAGTCAAGTTACACCTGACGTTTACAGAAGCAGCACCTGAATTTGCAGACACCTCTCCAGTAGCAAATATTTGCCCAAGCATATTCTCCTGGTTGCAGAATTTGACAGTCAAGGATCACAGCATTCAAAGACCTGCAGGACCCTATCCCATGCAGTGCAGTTCCCAAATGTCACCACAACAATTACAGAAGGATTCAATGGCCAAGTCCAGCAGAGGACCCATCTGGAGGTGCTTTGAAGCCCTGCCTCCTCTTCCCCACCACCACCTCTGCTCTTGGGACATTGGTTTTGGGTTTCACACTATGCTTGATCATCATGGACAGGTAAAATATTGAATACACAGAAGTTTGCCAAAATACAGGAGACAGATGGCTGTGCAAAATAACCACACAAGAAAGGAAGAGAGAGGTGAACAGCACAGTGCAGCAGCAGACACCTTGGCTCACCTCATCTCCTGGGACTCCTGGAATTCCAGCTGGGGAGAGCTTGGCAGGGACCCTGCAGCACTGCCCACAGGGGGACTCCCTGCCCTGCCTATGGGGGGGATCAAAGGTGGTCCCAGTGACCCCTTCTTCATATCCCCACCAATGGAATACAGCAAGGAGGTCTGCAAAGAGAAGAACACAGTGCTCAGATCAAGCATCCAGCCTTGCCCCCATTCATGCCTCAAGACATTTAGCCATGCATTTAACTGGGACCTGGCAGGAAAAGCCAAAGTTATGGAGCAGCTTGGCCCAGGACAGGGAAAGGTGACCTAATAAAGGGAAGTGGTGAGGGACAGCCCATGTCACACATTTGTCACCTCTCCCCTCGTGCTCACTCCTCTGCAAGTGTGGCTGCATTCCCAGCTGGCATTCCCGTGTTTGACATCAAGATGTTCTGGGGTGCCACTGCCTCCCCTGGCCTTGTGCATGGCATGGGAGTGGCTTTAGATCACTGTTCTCTCCCTGCCCCTAAGGTGTCCCACTGCCAGTGCTGATCTCCAGCCATGTCCCCACAAAGCCATTCTGCAGGATGTCCAAACCTGCTTTTCTCAAGCCCCTCATTTCTTCTGCTGCTGCCCTTCCCTCCTACACTTCCCCAGCAGCCTTTGAGCCCCGATGCTGCTGAGCTCTCGGGATGCTGCCTGCTCTCCAGCTCCCACACATCCATCATCTCAGGCTCCCTGGCACTGAGCAAGGTCAGCAGAGCTCCCTGCCCTGCTGCTCTCTGCAAGGGCTCTGCCTGCCCAAGTTGCTCCAGGGCCCCCAGGCCATGGCCAGGAATGGGGCTGGAGGCAGCAGGGGCAGGTGCACCCCCTTCCTTCATATCCCATCATTTCTGGCCCAGCTAAAGAGCCAAACCAGGACCTGTTCAAACTTCATTGAAAAGGTCAGTTCCTGTCAGGGGAAAGGTCTCAGAGCTCTGCCAACAGCACATCCACTGAACATTTACCACACTGCACTTAGCTTGGTCTCCTTACCTTACATCCTTTTCCCTCTGAACTCAGCTCCTGTTTTGTTCTCCTCTCCTCATCCCAGCCGCTGCCATTTTTCCCATTCTCCTGCTCTCCGCTGCACGTTGGGCTTGGCTTGGTAGAAGGAGAGCTCTTCTGGATGGGAGGCAACGGCTTGGAGGGCAGGAGCATGGAGGGACTTGCCAGGAAAAACCCCTTGGCAAGAGGGCAGCCAGTCAGGCCTGCAAAGTGGAGACACAAAATAGAACAGAGGCCACCATGCAAACCTCAAGCATCTGAAGCTCCATATTTCCTGGGACACATTTCCTGGAAATGTCTAAACAGCTGCACAGGGAAACATGCTCCTGCTGGCAGACACTTGAGGCAGGCCAGGGCCAAACCCTGAGCCACTTGCCCAGAGCTCCCACAGGCACAGCCTGGCCTCTGGGCTGCCCTGGGACAGCAGGGAGCCCAGAGCCCTGTGCTCTCCAGGAATGGCTCAGCTGCACAGGCACCCTCCTGCTCCTCTCCCTGCCCCACAGCTCAGCAGCCCTACAGCCCCAGGGGCACTGGCAGCAGCACAGCTCATTGCAGGGGCACATGCAGGGCACAGCTGTTCCCTGGCAATGTGCACAGCCTCTCTGGGCTGCCACAAGACCCTTCCTCCCAGCAGAGACTGGCCCAGCTGCCCCCTCACCTCTGTGTGAGGCTGAGCCATGCTCACAAGGGAAGAAGGGAGTTAGGTGAACTCCCACCTTTATCATCAACACATTTAATGGGTGTGGCACTCAAGGGGAATAATTTTTAATTATTGATAAAATTTATTTGGTTTTATTTCTCCTGGAACTAGCCTGCATTTAATTCCTCTGAGCAGTATTGAGTTAGGAAGTCTGAAGGTAAAGGTGGAAGCCTTCAATGATAAGAGGGGAAAAAAGATTCCTTCTTGAGGCTGGCCTGTGAATGCACAGGGAAGTCCCACACAGCTGTGACTGCTAATTCTGCAAATCACACAGACCTCTCAGCAAGCAGGCAGGCCTTATTGGTGCTTCTATAGCACCGTAATCCCATCCTCAGGGTCAGACCCAATCAGCAAACACAGGAAGAACAGGAAATTTATCTGTAGTGAGACCCAACATTGATGGCAAAGAAAGCAACAGGACTTGCATCTCATGACCATGTCCTGTCTGTGGTCAGCTGTGGCCACAGTCCCTGTCCTGGCTGACCCTGTGAGTGATTTGGCCACTGTTCAAAAGGAGAAAGCAGAGTAAACTAATGACAGAACGTTGTGATGCCTCAGGGCATCCTTGCAGGATCATCTGTAGCTGTCAGCCACCTACTCTGACACAGAGCCAGCACTGACCACCACGGACCAGTTTTCCCTGAAATCTGGTGGGATTTTTTTTCCATTTGGCTCCGGCCTTTCAGCTCCTTTCTATCCTCACCTTTTCCTTCAGGGGTCTTTCCTTTTCCGGTACAATCCATGTTTGAACCCGTGCTCCTGCCTGGCAGACGTGTCTGGGTTTGAGTTCGGGCACGCTCTCGGAGCAGTCAGCGCCGGGAGCTCGGTCCCAGCCTTTGAACAAGGCCGGGTGACTCCAATCGCCGGCGCTCGGCACAGAGAGGCAGAGCCAGACGCGTCTGCTGCCGCCGGGGCCGTGCCCAGCACAACCTGCACCAGCCCAGCGTGGGGCTGCCCCTTTGTGACACGCTCACCATGGTTCTCTCGTTTCCATGGCTGCAAAACCCCACCCCAACTCCATCCCCTTCCATTCCCTTCCCAAGGGCAGCCAGCCCTAAGCCCAGCCAGGCCAGGCCTGAGCGTTTCACACTGTCTAGGAAGGAGACCCTTTCCAAAGCTACTTTTCAAGGCCTTTATTTCTGTAATTCCCACTCAGTTCTGGGTTGCAGCCTGTTGGTGTGGCATTTTGTTTAATTCTCTTCACATCAAACCAAGTGCTGGGACACAAACAATGGCACCCAGTGGTGGAAGTAAAAGCAGCTTTGCACTCCCCAGCAGATGAGCCCACAATTCAGTTGGCTGACAGCTGTAGGGAGCAAACTGACCATCCAAACGTTCCACTTTTGCTCTGCTTCATTGTACCAGGGCTTTATTCGCTGCTTTCTTTACTGCAGAGACACCCAAACCAAACATAAACATGATCTGCCTCAAAACACTTCTTATCTAGGCAGCTCCTGACAATTCAAAATTTTCTTAATGGAAATATCACAATAGGCAAGTCATTCTGAAATACTCCCCAACAGAGCAGATAAAACTAATCATGCTTGATTTGGCAGAACTAAGGCCGATCTACGGGACTCCTGGGGCTGATCCCTTTTTCTCATCTTCAAGTCTCATCTCTCCTATCTATTCAAAGACCCTTTGCACTCTGCATTAGATGCCCCCAGTGTTCAGTGGGCCGATATGATCAGTGTATCTGTAGGGTGTAAATTGGCCATGCAGAGTTCTCCTTTGTTGTTCAAGGGGTTTATTCCTGCTTTCTTTCCTGCAGACACACCCAAACCCAACATTGCAACACCTGCCTCAAAACAATTCTCATTTGGACTGTCCCTGAAAATTCAAACCTACACTCAGAGCGTTTCCCTGTCCCCAGGGACAGGCTCCAAGGCTGGGCTCTCCCCTGCACGGAATGAAGAAGAGCTGCTGCCCTTGCCAGCGGCTCCGGGCTCTCGCCATCAGCGCTTTGAATGCAGCTTTTGTGCACACTCTGCCTGTCTGAGCCCAGCAGCATTGCCGGGCATCAGCAGTGCTGCTGCAGGCCAACATCCTCCAGGCACAGCTGCAGCAAGGAGATTGCAACAAGGCCTGGCTGCAGGAGTCTCCAGCCTGCAGCAGCCCTTCACCTGCGGCGGAATCATCTTGCGCTGCCATGGGGGAGCAAAGGGGGCGAGGGGCTCTTTGCAGATGAGGGTCTCCTCCATGTGCTGCTGCTCGCTGGGCTGATACAGCTGCTGCTGCCCTCCCCCACAGCTGTACCAGGAGCCTGTCTGGGAAAATAACACGGCCAGTGCCAGTGCCAGCCTCCCATCCCTGCCATGGCCCTGCCACAGGGCGTCCTGCCCACCAAACTGCTCCAGTCAGGTGATGTCAGACACCATCAAAATACCTTCAAACAATGCATTTTCCACATTCTGGCAAAGTCATGGCCATACAGGCCACATGCTGGAGGCAGACTGCTGTTGGCAGAATGGGGAAGCCCCAGCAGCTGCTCTCCCCAGGCTGGATGGCCATGGCAGCAGAGGCAAGTCTCTCACCGTGCCCACTGCTGTGGGACCCAGTGCTTTGGGCATGTTCCCACTGAACTCAGGCTGCTGCTACAGCAGCACCATGCCTTCACACACATGATAACAAAGAGTTGGAATGGCACACAGGAGCTAAAAAAGGAAAAAAAAAAAAAACAGAAAGAAAGGGGGTGGGGGAGGGGGCAAGTGAGTTAGAATAGCTTGCTCCTTTTTAATACAAGCATACCTGGATTTAAGCAGGGACACTGGGCTAATCCTACTGGGGACTGGTTTGTAAGCCTTGTCTCTAGCAATTCCCACCAGTCTGCAAGCACTTTGCAGTAGAAAGGGGTAGATAAGATTTTACAGCACATGCATGAGCAAGTCTGAGCTGGAACTCAAAGTACAAGACAAATACTCCCAAATCAGCCACCCATGGGGAAAGGAAGAAGAAAAGCAGATGAAACAAATGCCATTGTGGCTGAATTGCCAGCACTTATCCCATGGTCCAACCTTTCTGTACAAAAGCACCTCAATTCAAACCAGCTTAAGATCAAGGAATTCAAGTGTTTCGAGAGCCTGATTCGAGAGTGATTAAAGCCTGATTCCTATTACTTTCAAGGAAATCTATTTATATTTGTATTTATAGGGGTACTCATCAGCTTTCTCAGCAGTTTCTATTCCAATTTTTACTCATCAGCAGTTTCTATTCTCAATTTTTACATCACAATTCTATACACTATGGTGATTTAGTTTTTCTCAGGATGTATCCCAAAAGGAGTATCCTCAGATGGTGGAGTCTGGTTTCCAAAAGAAGAAAGACAAATCCCATCTGGTGCAGTCCAGCTCCCCAGATGTGGGTCCACCTTTTAATTACAAGGACTATAAATCTCATAACAGTGATGTCCAGCTTCCCTTGGTCAAAACCATAAATCCTTGAGGTGATGTTCATCTTCCTTTCTCAAGCTGTTTTTCTCTGCTTTATTAAGGCATGAGATAAGCATATTTCCTTTATATATATTCCAAAGCTATAGTTTCAAGGATACCAGCAATATTCTAAAATTATACTTCAAAAGGTTATTATTGCAGAACTCTTTAAGGATTAACTACAAGCAAAGAGCAACATCCTTAACGCTTTAATTCCAATGCTCCTAAATCAACCAAGGCTAATTGCAAGCAAAAGATAGGTTCAAAGGCCTTCTTCCATGCTTTACTTTCCTCAGTTATTATTAGAATTCACAACTGTCCCATGGTCGGTCTCCACACATATCGCAGTCACAAATACCCACATTGCCTGTATGTACCTGACACCAAGCACAGCTTTGTATTTCACACCCCGCCGCTCCCTGCCCCGGGCCGTGCGGGCCGGCTCGGCCGGTGCTGGGCGCAGGCAGCGCCCGGCCGAGGGGCAGAGCCCGCGCCGAGCCTTCCGTGCCGGCGCTGCCCGCAGCTGCTGCAGGACGAGAGCCGAGCGGCCGAGCACCTGCGCTGGGCCCTGCCGCACCTGCAGAGCCCGCAGAGGCCCCTGCGACAGGCGGCCGGCAGGTTCATGGCTGAGCCCCGAGCCCGGCGCCCCTCGCTGCCCCCGGCCCGGCCGCTGCCCCGGCTCCAGCGGGAGCCGCGCCCGGGCCGCCGCAGCCCCGCCCGCCCTCGGCGCTGCCGCCGCCCTCCCGCAGCCGAGCCCTCGGGCGGCAGCGTGCGGCAGGGCCGGCAGGAGCCCTGCCCGGGCAGGAGGGCGTGCGGCCGCAGGGCTGGCAGCGCCCGTGCCGGGCAGCTGTGCCGCCTGGCGCCGCCACGGGCTCTGTCCTGCCAGGGCTGGCCGGAGCGCTCACGGTGGGGCAGAAGGAGGAGCTGCAGCTCCTCACTGAGGGTGAGTCAGGGCAGCCGCGCGGCAGCGAGCACCGCCGGGGGCAGCTGCACATCCCGGCCCCGGAGCTACAATCCCTGCCCGGGCTGCCGAGGGCTCTGCTCCCTGTGCGGACCGGGGGCGGCGGGGACAGAGCCCGGAGAGCTGCCAGGGACACGTGGGGGATCCGAGGCCAGCACCTTCCGGCCCAAGCCCTTGTCTCCGGCACCCTCCTGGCCATGGCAAGAGCCGGCTGGGATGGCCCTGGCAGGAGGCTTTCCTTGGATTCCCTCTATCTGGCCTCTGACCTTGGCTCTGTTCCTCTCTCTTCCAGCTCTTCAAGCCCTGCAGGAACATGAGAGCCCATCGTGCTTGAGCAAACTGCTTCAGACGACCTTTGAAAGAAGATCTGCAGGACTTTGTTCGTCTGCTGGATCAGATGTACCAGCGTCCATCGGCGATTTCCAGTGCCCATTGAAGATGGGAGCACCTGCAGAGCAGGATGGACCAGCTGGAGCTCCAGGCACAGCTCTGGCTGCTCAGAGCTGAGCCTGTGGGAAGCTCCAGGAGCTCCAGCCATCTCCCTGTTGGCAGCTCCTTCCCTGCAGCCCTCAGGCCTTGCCCACCCCCTCTTTTTGTCTCCCTGCTCACCCCTTCCCTTTGCTTTCCCTTAATAAACAGTTTGGGTTTTTCACTTGACCCACGTGTCCGTGGAGCTGAAGTGGCACAAACCCTGAGCCCGGGGACGCGCAGGGCGCTGCTGCCGTTCTCCTCCGCGCTGCGTCCCCGGCACGGGCAGAGAGGAACAAGGGCAGCTCAGGCTGCAAAGGGCCCTGTCCGGCTGCTCCAGGGGCCATTTCCAGCCAATCAGAGCGTTTGTCGCTGATGACTCATCAGTTGCCAGGAGTGGAATTTGGGGCGGGGGGCGGTGACCCCGGGGATGGGGATGGGGCGTGTGGGGGCAGCCGGGGCCGCACTGGTGGCACTGGGGGGGCGGGGGGAGCAGGGGGCGCGGGGAGAAGGGGGGCGGGGGCCCCAAATTAAACCAAAGGGGGGTCGGGACCCCCAAAGGGAGCAGGAGGGGCCTGGAACTCCCAAAACCAAGCACAGGGGAGGGGATTGGGAATCGGGGAACGATGGGGAAGGGGCGGGAGAGCGGGGAAAAGAGGGGGATGGGACCCCCAAACAGGATCAAGAGAACTTGATGTGGCCACCTTCAGACGTGGATGGCAGCCAAAGGCAGCCAATGGCAGCCAAAGCTTTTTCCCAGTCCCTGTGATCCCAGTCTGTGCAATCTCAGTCCATATGGTCCCAGTCCAGGTGATCCCAGTCCATATAATCTCAGTCCAGTTTATCCCAGTCGGTGTGGTTCCAGTCCATATAGTCCCAGTCCATATTTGATCCCACTCCAGGCTATCCTGGTCTGGAGGGCTCTGATCCACAGGGTCCCAGTAGACGTGACCCCCGTCCAGGTGATCCCAGCCCATATTTGATCCCAGTCCATATTTGATCCCAGTCCAGTTGATCCCAGTCTGTGTGGTCCTGATCCATATGGTCCCACTCTGTGCAGTCCCAGTCCATATTTGATCCCAGCCCATATTTGATCCCAGTCCGTATTTGATCCCAGCCCAGATTTGATCCCAGTCTGTGATGTCCTGCACACACTCCCAGGGTCTGGAATTCCAGTTCCCAGCAAGGACAAATTGTTTCTGCCCTTGAACTTCCTTCCTATCCTCTCAACAAATAATAATTGAAAGTTTAAGCTCGATGACTAATATATTTGAGATAAAAAATATCTAAAAAAACTAACATACAATCTAACACACCTTAGTAAAACAATTCATATTACAAATGAATTACAAAACCAAACACCACTAATTTCTCACACATTTTAACCAAGCAATTAAACTTTAATAACATCCTTAAGTACTCTAAAACTATTTAAATTATTTTTAAAAGACTTATTGGATGTGTGTGGTTTTATTTGGATATTGGGTTTTGAATTGTTAGAGGCTAGATGATTTAAAAAATGGGATTTTTATAGGAATTGAATCAGCTGAGAAGGTGGCACTCTGCAAACAGAACTGACTGAAAATCAATGGGACAGAAACCAGTAACTCTGAAAGTTTTATTTGCTAGCAAATACATCCCACACACCCAGCCCCACACAATCCCCATCCCATTGCTCCAAATTGGGATCCCTCTTCTACCAATCGCCTCCCAACCCCATCTGACCCTGATAACTGTGGAATCGAGGGAGTTTGGCCTGGGACTGAGTTTTTTTGAGAAGGGAACACGCAATCTGAGAGGGGTTTGAGCCTTTTTGGGTTAAAATACATTTGTTTTCAGTGGGATTTGAGTGGTTTTGAAGCGACAGATCCATCCCTCTTGACTTTTGGAGTGCAAAGAGAATGAGAAGAGAAAAAAGTTAAGGCCAAACCAAAAGGAGAAACAGCCATGTGTGTTCCCAACACGGATCAAAGGGAATGGGAGTGACCAGGGCTGTGCCCAAAGTGCCTCCTCCGGTGGGGGATGGAGCTGGAGCAGCGCACGAAGCTCTTCCCGCACTCGGGGCACTCGCAGGGCTTCCCTTACTGGTGCCTCCGTTGGTGTCGGGTCAAGGTAGAGCTCCTGGAGAAGCTCTTCCCACACTCCCCACACTCATAGGGCCTCTCCCCTGTGTGGATCTTTTGGTGCCTGATCAGGCTGGAGCTCCGGCTGAAGCTCTTCCCACACTCCCCACACTCAGAGGGCCTCTCCCCAGTGTGGGTCGTCTGGTGGTTGATCAGGGTGGAGCTGTGCCTGAAGCTCTTCCCACATTCCCCACACTCGTGGGGCCTCTCCCCAGTGTGGATGCGTCGGTGCACGACAAGATGGTCGTTCTGCCTGAAGCCCTGCCCGCAGTGGGGGCAGTGGAAGGGCCTCTCCTCTGTGTGCGTGCGCTGGTGCTTGAGGAGACTAGAGCTGGTCTGAAACCTCTTCCTGCATTGATCACACTCGTAGGGCCGTTCCCCAGTGTGGGTCCTCTGGTGCCTGATCAGCTCAGAGCTCCACCTGAAGCTCTTCCCACACTCCACACACGTGTGGGGCTTCTCCCCATCATGACCCTGCTCATGGAGCACCAGCTCCGAGCTCTGGCTCCATCTCCGGCCGCCTTCCCGGCCCAGGCTGGCTCTTTCCCCCTCACATCCCCGCCAGCTGCGTTTGCAGCCCCTCCTCGTGCAGCATCTCCGGGCCTTTTCCTCCCCGTTGGCTTCCTGCGCCGTGGAGCCGCTGCAAACGGCCTCTTCCACCAGGTTCTGCCGCGGGCATTTGTCCTCCCTGCTCTCCATGCTCAGCTCCTGCTCTGGGCGAGGAAGGACAAGGACAGGATGGGATTTGCCTCCGTGCCACAGGCAAGGGCAAGGAGATCCCCCCAGGGCTGTGCTGCAGCCGAGGCCGTGCTGGGCTGGGAGATGGAGCAGCACAGAGGGGAAAGGGGCACTGACTTCCTCCTCACCTGCCTCAGTGTCCCGGGGCATCTTCCTCTTCCTCGCAGCCTCCCAGGGGTTGGAAATGGGAAATTCTGATTTAGGGATAATAAGGGATGAGCACGCTGAGTTTGAAGGTCCCTCTGCTAGAGTCCATCTCTACAAGTCACGACCATCTGGGCTCCAGGAAAACCACCCAAACACCAAGATTTAGCCCTGGAAAAGCCTTCCAGGAGTTCCCTGTCCCTGGTCCCTCCCCTTTGGTGTTCGGGGGTTCGCCCCTGTCCCAGCTCCTGGGGTCACAATTGGACTGGGGGTCCCCCTTCTCCTCGGTGCCCGCCCTGCCCAGGCTGCTGGCAGTCCCAGCAATGCCAAAAGCTCCCCCCTCTTGGCTCTCCCCATTGCGGGATGCCGGGGCTCTTTGGGCTCTCGGGCTCCCTTCTCCCCTCATTCTCTGCTCGGGGCTGCAGCGGCTCCAAGGAGTCCCCCCTGCCCCTCTCCAGGCTCTTGAGGCTCCCACCAATGGCGGCGCTCCCCCCTCTCTGGGCTCCCCACTTTGGGCTCCTGGAGGACACAGGGCTCTGCTCCTCCAGGCTGCCTCTGCCGGCAGCCGCCACCACCACCCCCTGATGTCCCCCCGAGGGGCCTTTTCCGCTCACCCTTGGACTTCTTCATTCTCCAAACATCCCCCCAAAAAAACCAACCCAGGTCTCCCCCTGGGATATCTGGGCTGAGCTCGCCCTCCCCAGGCACCTGCAGGATGGGAGGGGGTGATGATCCCACAGGTGGTGGGCTGCGAATTCAGGGTGGGCTCGAGCATGGTTCTTTCTGCTCACCCTAGATCCGCCTTTGTCCCTCCTCTTCCTCCCTGCTCCTCCTCTTCTAACCCCCTTCCTCCACCTTTCTAACCGCACCTCTTCTCATATTTCCATCTCTCTTCCTGCATGCCTCCTCCTCCCCCCTGACCCCACCTCCTTCTCCCCCTCCATCCGTGCCCTTCTCTCCCTCCTCCTCCTCCCCCAGCAGCAGCCACACCCTCGGTGCCCCGTTCCCGCAGCCCTCGCAGCCCGCGGCAGGAGTGGCCATGGAGCCGGGACAGGTCGGGATGGGCAGCGCGGGGCTCTCGGCTGCTCCCAGCCGCTGCGGGCGGGGGGAAGCCGGCCCGGGCCAAAGGAAAGGCAAACTGGGCAAACTGGGGGCTGCACATCCAAACTGGGCCTTGCTGGGGACCCTGCCTGGCCACTGCCAGCCCTTGGGGCTCCTCTCAGCACATCCGCCAGGGGGGAACGCACACAGGGCTGGGGGATCCCAGCAGTGGCAGCACTGGGACTAGTTTGTACTGGGAGTGACTGGGAATGACTGTGAGCATGCTGAGGGACACTGGGATATACTGGGAATGTCTGTTAACCATACTCAGGTGACTGGAACCACACTGGGAACAGGTGGGACCATGCTGGGGAGAACTGGGACCCCATGCTGGGGGCAACTGGGAGCGAGTGGGAATGACTGGGTTGTGGTGAGTTAGGACCTGCGTGCGGAAGATTTCGGGTTGTACGGTCAGTCAGGACACCCCCCCTACCCTGTAGTTAGACCACTGCTCCATGCCTGGCCGCACCCAGCCGGACGTGAGCAGAAGGAAATGACACAGGCTACCCAAGCCATAAAAACCCCCGAGACCCTTGAATAAATGCCATTTGCTGTCCACCACATTGGTGTCAGGAGCTTATGGACCGAGTGACCCTGGGCATTGGGCCACCGTGCCGGACTTAGAACCAGGTCACCACGCCTAAAGGCAACATCTGGTGCCGAAAACCCAGGACCACTCAGCACCTGGGGTTCGGGGTTTCGCCTGGGCAAAGGACCGGCGGCTGCACAGCTGGCCTGTACAGCAGGAGGGACGCCTCCGGACCTGCGGGGAGCATGGACGCCATTGCAAAGGTCGTAAGTGAAATACACACACAGTGGGGTATTGAATGTAAGCTTAAGGATTTATGTCTTGCAATTCCAAGACTGATTAAGCTTGGGGCTATAGAAAGCCCAGTAGAAGTGTTACACCCAGAGATCTGGGAAAAATGTACAAAAATCCTGGCCGAGGATACCATGTCCTCAGGCTCAGGGAAAGCCCTGAAATCGTCGGGCAGAGTTAGCCGGGCACTGCAGAAGGCTCGGCAGGAGAAGGAAACCTGGAAAGCTGCGCAATCTTGTTTGCTGGCTATACCGCAGTTGGGGGTGGCCACGGCAACGCAAACCCCGGAGGACCCTGATCCGGTCGGGAGCGCAGAGGCTCCCGCAGAGGCGGGAACGCCGGACCCCCCTCAAAACACGGACTCACCATCAGAGGGGGGGAGCGCGCACGGGCTTTTTGGAGGGGCTAGCAGTGGAGGCGCGAAAGGTGGCCAGAACACCAGTCCCCGAAGCCCCCGATAAAAACCTGCCGCCACCTTATGGGTTTGAAAATGGCGCCGGAGCAGGCAAGCAGGACCGGAAACAGGAGGCGGGGGGCGGAAATGCAGAAGGCTCGCTGAACAGAGCAAGCGCAGGCGAGCGGGGAGGAGAGGCGGCCCCTGAGAAGGAGAATAAGACCAATCAGAGTGCTCTATTCACATTAGGTCCTTATAGGGAAAGGACTTCCCCCAGGAGGCGGGGGAAGCCCAGGGGGAGGGAACGGCCCGACCCCCACAAGGGGCGGGGTCGGAGCCTGAGAAAAAGGCAGAGCAGCCCGGAAGTGTCTAGCCAGTCGACTTCCAGCTCTGACTCTGACTCGAGCTGGGGCGAACTCGAATGGTGGTTGGAGGATTCCGATACGGATTCCGGTTTTAACAAAAAGAGACCAGTGGCATATAAGATCACAAGCCACAGCGCTCCTGCGTGGGTTAAGGGTATATCAGAGAAAGATGAAACTCCACTTACCGACTGGCGAAAAATAAAGATAGCATGTGCAGAGTATGCCCCGACTTCCAAATTGGTGTTCCCGGTTCGTGTTGGGGGGGCAGGCGGAAATCAAAGGACCTATTCCCCGGTAAATCTGAAAGACGTACAAGCAATTATTAAAGCGATTGCAGATAAGGGTATTAATTCTGCCATGGTTTCCACACTCATTGACAGTGGTTTTGGAGGTGATGATATGCTACCCTTTGACATAAAACAGACTTGCAGGCTTATCTTTGATGGGGCAGGGATGATTGTTTTTAAACAGGAATGGGAAGACAATTGTACAAAACAGCTAGCCTTAATAACAGGGGCAGAACACCCTCTGCATGGCTTCAGCTTACAGAGGCTAATGGGAACAGATCCCACTATGATTACACCTCAGGCACAGGCTGAAGGCCTGCGGGCTCATGAGGTTATGACAACAACTCGTGCTGCCTGAGAAGCCATCCGTGCTGCCTCCTAAGTAGTAGCCAAACCATCGCCATGGTCCACTATAAAGCAGAGTGAGAGTGAAAGCTTCACTCAGTTTGTGGACCGTCTTCAGGCAGCATTAGACTCCTCTGCGTTACCCTCAGAGGCGAAGGGTCCTGTACTGGCAGAATGCCTATGCCAGCAATGCAACTCAGCCACCAAGGACATTTTAAGATCACTGCCACCTGGGTCAAATATAGCCACCATGATCAGACACATTGCAAAAGAAGAACATCTAGCCCCCATTCAAGCAGCAGTTCACACTGCAATAACCAGTATGGCATGCTCTAAGTGTGGCCAGGCGGGGCACGTGGCAGTGAATCGCCCCCAGTCAGGACGCCCACCAGCAACTGTTCCACCACGCCAGGGGAGATTTAGGGGACCATGCTGGGCATGTGGAAGGAAGGGGCACCTAGCTAAGGAATGCAGATCCAGGCCTCAGGGAAACGGGAGAGGGAGGGGGCAGCCGGGCCGTACCCAGCCCCCTCCCACCTGGAACATAGAGGGGCCCAGCTACAGCAACCCTCAATGGGGTACAGGGCTCCCATGCCCACCACTCCCTCAAGGAATGACAAACTTTGTCGCCCAGCCAATGGCACAACCAAGCCCACCTGCACCTCAGGAATACCAAGAACAGCTCCCTTGGGGCAAGGCCCCTGGGTGGCTTTGGCCATGAAAGCATGGGAACGAGACCCATGGGTGGCCTTCGCCGTGAAGGTGGGCAAGCACCCTCTGATCATGTGGGCAGTGTGTCATCTCCACAACAGCTCCGACGACTCGGCCATCTGCCTTCCCTTTTGGGTGGACACAGGATCAGATGTCACCGTCATCCCAGACATACACTGGCCTCTGTCATGGAAGCTAGAAGAAGCCCCCATGGTGGGCAGAGTTGGAGGACTGTCCCGAGCCCGCAAAAGAACCCATCCAGTAGCAATAACCCTCTGCACCGAGAGAGGAGCAGGAAGAACTATCGCCCTCACTACGTATGTCATGTCGGATTGCCCATCCTTGCTGGGGAGGGATGCACTAGCCCTGCTGGACGTTAGGGTGACAAATTTATTCTGAGGGCCACTGCCGCATACCCACCGTTACCCATCAAGTCGACGTGGAAATCAACTGATCCCGTGTGGGTCGGTCAGCGGCCCCTATCAACGCCTCGAATGACTGCCCTCATTGAGTTAGTTAGCCGTGAGTTATAGAAGAATCATATAGAACCCTCCACGAGCCCATGGAACACCCCGATTTTCGTAATATCTAAGCGGTCTGGTGAAGGCTTTCGTCTCCTGCACGACCTGTGGGAAGTGAACAAGAGAATCCAGCCTATGGGCCCCGTACAAACTTCGCTGCCCATGAACTTGATGATACTGAGAGGACAACCCTGTGCAGTGCTCGACATCAAAGACTGCTTCTTTTCTATTCCCCTGCACGAAGACTACAAGGAGCGGTTTTCCTTTTCTATCGTCTTTCCGAACAGTCAGCGGCCCAGTCTACGCTTCCAGTGGAAGATGCTGCCCCAAGGGATGGTCGACTCCCCAACCATCTGCCAGATCACAGTGGACCGAGCCCTAGCATCTGTCCGGGAGAGTAATCCGACTGCGACCATTGTGCAATACATGGACGACATCCTGATCGCTGCGCCCATCCACAAAGCAAGTAGGCCAGCTGGTATCAACCATCTCTGAGACCTTAAAGACAAATGGCTTTGAGGTAGCGAGTGCAAAAATAAAAAAGGGACCGTATGTGACCTTCCTAGAAGTGGGAATCACAAGCTCCTACATAACTCCTCCCCAGATGAAGATCCACTGAGACATCAAGACACTCCACGACGTGCAACAGCTGGTAGGGTCCCTACAGCGGCTCCACAACAACGTCCTGATCCCTCCCAAAGTCATGGACCCTCTACATGACCTCTTGAAAGGAAAGAACCCATGGGAGCAGAAAACCCTGACACCGGAAGCGATAAATTCACTCAACTTCATCGAATGCCAGATGTCAGAGAGCACACTCACCAGGTGGGAGCCAAGTGTACCAGTCGATCTGTATGTCCACTTTACAAAAAAGGGGGGAGTGGGAGCCTTAGGCCAAGGACCCCCCCGACAAGGCCCAGCCGATACTATGGGTGGTCTTAGGGAAACCGTCATGTGCCTTTTCCCCGGGAGTCGAGTGTTTCAGCAGCCTAATCATGAAAGGCAGGAAACTCGCCCTAAGACATCTGGGCATCGAACCTTCCAAGATATACCTGCCCTTCCGTAAACAGCTCTCCGCGCAGTCAACAACAATATCGGAACATCTAGCCGTGGCCCTTGCAGGCTTTGGAGGAGAGACTCGCTACGCAGAAAAACCCCCTTGGACCCGGCTGCTCAGAGTCATCAATATCGACCTCCCACCAAAGGTAATCGACCGACCGTGGGCAGGACCAACCATCTTCACGGACGCATCATCACAGACCTCCACTGCAGCGGCAGCATGGCAGTCAGGAGAACAGTGGCAATGCATCAAGACAACCCACCCCACGCTTTCAGCTCAACAGCTTGAAGCAGCAGCCGTTGTGCTAGCATGTGGATTGTTCCCAGAAAAACACCTTAACATTGTGACTGATTCCATATTTGTGGCCAAGCTCTGCCTAGCTATGTCTGGACTAGGTGTGTCAGTGTCTGTCGGAGAAGGGAGACGCGACACCATATGGTTCATCAACGTAGCTCGATTTATTGATCCATATCGTCAGGTTAAATACACTTCTTAATTAGTCTCATACATATTGCAAAAGCTGAGCTCACTATTGGTTAAAGGTATTTGCGTCAATATTTGCAACATAGTTATACTTCTGCAACATAGTTATACTTTTGTATTTCTGTGGTTAGCTAGCTATTCTCAGTTCTGATTTCTACAGCACGTCTGCTAGTTTCAGGCCAAGTTGTTTTGCTGACAGAGATATTCTGAATCCTAAAGCTACCCTTGCCCTTTGCTCTAGTTACTGCCTATATTGATCAAGTTGAAGTTGTTGTGGCCTTTCTCTTCGAGCCACTCAGCGACCAGGCACTCCACACTTCCCCCGTTTTCTGTCTGAACAAGCAAATTGGAGTGCCACATCTTATTGATCATGTTCTCAATCATTCGCTGTAAGCATGATACAATAAGTGGCAAAAACAGTACCAAACACAAAAGTGCATCTACAATGCCAATAGCATACATGATAATCGTGCAAAGCCAACCACTTATGCCCAAACTCCTTAGCCATGTATCAAGAGGATTTACATCCACTCTGAGCTTGCTCATATTGTCCTTAAGTTGTGTCAATTTCTTATGGATTGATTCCGACCGGTCTGATAAATTCAAACAACACATCCCCTCAAAATCCTCACATCCATGTCCCTGTGCCAGTAACAAAAAGTCTATTGCAGCTCTATTTTGCAACAAAGCATGTCTTACACTGTCTACCTCCGTTAGGAGGTCACTCAAAATGTCTGACGTTATGTTAATTTGTCTACCTGCCCAACAAGCAAGCCGTCTCAATTGTGTCAAGGCCTTAGCAGAAGCTACTCCTGGTGTGAAAAGTGATGCCACGATAACAGAAGGTCGTTCCCACAGCTCAATATTATCATCACAGTCTGGTCCCAATTGGTATGTGCTGCGCCTCTGGCGTTGACCTTTATGAGTAAAACTAAGCACTTGACGAATATTGGGAGAAAATAAGGTCAACTTGCCGTAGTAGCAAGGCGCTCCCATAGCCTTACTAGGAATCCCTTGCCAAGCTCTGTCTCCACAAATGAGAAATATCCCAGGTGGTAAGGCTTTCGGTGACCTCGCCTTGGGATGAGTGACAGGCATCAAGAAATCATTACAGTATCCTGTCACATTATAATACCAATCTGTAGTTGGGGATATCCAGGTACTATCATTACGAGGCTTGGTCTCCTTGATGTTATGATGGCTTGCAAAGGCGTCAGGTGGATATCCTAAAGCCAAGCAGTAATTACTAGGCATAGATCCTAACAAATCCAATTCTTGAGGTTCCACAGTAGTGGCATTTAAGTATTGGCTGATGTGAAAAGCCAAAAGTCCTAAAGGATTGTCTGGAAACCATTCTTTTGGCAGGTGATAGGTGTATGTGCCAAGGGTAATGGTTGTGGACTCCTTGTGTACCTCTGATAAATCCATAATTTTGGCTGTGGTATAAGGTGCAAAATCCTCAAGTGAAAGCACTGGTACTCCTATCAGGCAAGTGCGAAATGGGTCTGTAACAGAGGCTAAAGATAAACAAAAGGAATCCTGACCGACTTGTCTAGCCCATGTAATCCACATATTTGGCCATGGGTCAATGTTATATATACCCTGCCCGAATTGTATGGATGTTAGAAAGATAACTATCATGAGTATGGTTTTCCCCAAGTATCCTTCCACCATTCTTGCTTTCTTGGTGTTGGTGGTGTTAGATTCCATGGATCTTTCCCTAATGCTGTTCTTTTTAAACGTGTAATCAATTCCTCAAGTGCCTGCTCGGGATCCTTTTTCTTGCCTATGGGCCCATAACTGTGTGGTATGAAAATTGGACGGCCGTTGTTATGGCAGTCAAACTTGCTATAGCACTTAGTTACTACAATATGTGATCTGCCAATTTCTTTGCACCGTTCGAACCACCATTTAATGCTCCACTGACACCAGGCTAAAGCTACCTGTTCCTCAGCTTCAAATAACAAGCGTGCTTGCCAGTAACTTTGACCTGTATACCGCTCAAGTGCTAAAGCCTCATCATCATTTCTTCTATTCCTTTCTTCACACTGCCAACACCATAAATAGTCAATATCTTTTCTGTATGACCCAATAATTGCGTTTACACCCCCCACAATAAAAGCAAATATAAGCAATGCACGACAAATCTCCACAATGAAAACAGCGTTGATCACGCAGCGGTTTGTGAGGATCGGGTCCTTGTCCACTGTATTCTGTAATCCACTCAATCCAGGATAAAGGTGGCCTTTCCAGTGCCTCTTTAACCAAAGCACTATAAGGGGCCAATGGCCTTAGTCTTTTAGGCAAAATCAAGTCCAACTTCTTCTGGATCCTCTCCCATTGGTACGCTGGTAGGGTGTTGTGCGCGAGTATTGCCCTGAACATCTGTCGCAGGTCGTACCCACTTAGCTGGCACCCATATAGTACCTGTAGGGGTAGAAACACAAACATAACCTCTCCCCCAATACAACACTTCAGCAGGTCCCTGCCACAGTCCTGTCTTGGGGTCTCAATATCGTACCCACATCTTTCGGTTGTTCTCTGCTGGGCTAGAGTTCACTGCCTTAACATGCCTAACCGCGGGTGGATCGACTTCATCACCAAACGCACACAAATGGTTTATTACATATAAGGCCTTTGCTAGACGTTCCTTAGGATCTCCAATATCACTATGCTTTAGCAAATACTGTTTTAACGTCCTGTGTGCCCTTTCCACAATGGCTTGGCCAGTAGGTAGATGTGGAATACCAGTTTTGTGTCTGACTCCCCATACCTTCAAAAATTGCTCTACCTTTTTACCTACATACGCGGGACCATTGTTGGTTTTAATCTCTTCCGGTACACCCATTACAGCAAAGCTGCTGGTCAAGTGTCGAATGACATGAGCAGCTTTTTCTCCTGCTTGTGCAGTTGCCCATATATACTTGCTAAATGTATCTACTGTCACATGCACATACTTAAGCCTACCAAACTCCGGTACATGTGTTACATCCATTTGCCATATTTTATTTTGTTCAAGTCCCCTAGGATTTACTCCACATCCTAACCCTAGACCTCCATTGTGATGACTGCACACAGGACATGTTTTCACAATTGCCCTAGCTTCATTCATAGTGATTTTAAAATCTCTATTCAGGCCTTTTGCATTTTGATGAAATTGTAAGTGGGCAGTGCGAGCCAATTGAAAATTGTCTGCCTCAGTTGTGTGCATTACTAATTTGTCCGCTCTGTTATTACCTTCCCCTAGTCCAACATCCCACTTGTGGCTTCTAATGTGTATAATGCAGTAAGGACTATGTCTACTATCTATAGTCCGTTTAAGCTGTAAAAACAGTAAATATAACCTCTTGTTTTGCACTTCTTTCACCGCAGCCCCCTCTATTCTCTGTACTACTCCTGCAACATAAAATGAATCAGTGACCACATTTATAGACTGAGAAAAATGGCTCAATGCCCAAACAACTGCCAACAATTCTAAAGTTTGTAAACTATCCTTCGGGTCTGCTTCTAAAAGTTTATGTTTCCAGCCATTGTCCTCTTTCCAAGTAATTGCAGCTCGGCGTGATTTCTTTCCAGCATCCGTGAACACCGTAATGGCATCTCTTATCGGTGTTGCAGAACGTAATGGTCGTGTAATCCAATCCCATTCCGATAACCACTGTAATTGTTTTGGTTCCAGAGGACCTGTGTAAATTTGTGCACCTGATCCTAACAGTGCACTTTGTAACTCCTGGGAGTTTACAAGATACCATTCCAGATCATCCTTTTTTATTGGTAGGTATATAGCCTCAGGTTCCTCCCCTGTTACTTCCATCATCCTTATACGTCCCTTACGTATTACTGCAGCAAGCTGTTCAAGTTTTGAAAAAATAGTCTGATGATGCTGTAACGGCGGAGACATCCATTCCAGTACCCTGTGCTCCCCCGTTTCCTTTTCGACCTGTGTTAAGGCTCCCAACAAATGTGCTGGTGTGGTCCATATAGTCAATACCACAGGGCGATCGAGGATACGGCGCGAGACAAAGTGATTGTTCACACAATGAACAATTTGTTGTAATGCCTGTTGTTGTTCAGATGTCACGGTAATCGCGGATGCTGGGTCTGTGCCTTTCAATAATGGACGGAGTTGATCCAACAAAAAGTTAGGGATGCCAACAATAGGTTTAAGCCACTGTAAGTCACCCAAAAGTTTTTGAGCATCATGTAATGTTCGCAGTTTGGTTTGTAATTCCAACTTCTGTGGCCTAATCACCTGTGATGTTATGGTCCATCCTAAATATTTCCAAGGCGGAGCTTGTTGGATTTTTTCAGGAGCTACAATTAAGGATGCCATTTTCAGTGTTGATTTTATTTCTTCTAGCTGGGTAGCGGTGAAAGGCTCTTCCTGAGCAAATAGAATGTCATCCATATAATGGTAAATAACTGTCTTTTGCCATTTATTCCTTAATGGTTGCAGGGCAGCATCCACATACAACTGACATAACGTAGGGGAGTTCCGAGATCCTTGCGGCAATACCATCCATTCAAATCTTTTGTCCGGCTCCCCTCTGTTAATTGCCGGTAGTGTAAAAGCAAATCGTTTTGTATCGGAGGGATGTAAAGCAATAGTGAAAAAACAATCCTTTAGATCAACAATTAGTAATGGCCAGTCCTCAGGTAACATAGAGGGATTGGGCAGTCCAGGCTGTAATGCACCCATGGTTTCCATTTGATTATTAACTGCACGGAGATCATGCAGCAAATGATATTTACCAGACTTCTTTTTTATAACAAAAATTGGAGTATTCCATGGGCTGGTTGATAACTTTAAGTGTCCTTGTTGAAATTGCTCCTCAACCAGAAGATGAGCTTGAATTAAACTTTCCCTTTTTAGCGGCCATTGCTTAACCATTACAGGAGAATTTGAAGTCCAAGTAATGGGAATAGGGAAAGTCCAAGCAATGGCGATCACACCAAAGGGTGCTCATTGGACAACACTACACCTAATTGGGCTAGAATATAACGACCAATGAGACATTGTACAGTAGGAGGCAATGTGACAATAGACAAAACCACATTGATTTTTTGGTTATCCAATTCAATCTGAAGTAGTGGTGTCTTTTGTGCTAGTGTGAGTCCTCCAACACCAGTCACAGTGTCCATAGATGCATGACGGGACCAAGCAGGTGGCCAGTGCTCAGGGAGTAGGATTACAAAAACAAGCAGAAACAATGCTGGTATCAGCTCTAGTGTCCAGTAAGCCCCAAAGTGTAATTGTTTGGTTTAAATAAGTAATGTTCACTTTCTTTTTGGGCCTACTACGCAAGTCCATAGTAAGCATAGCCATCCCTGAAGAACCAAAGCCTTTATCGCCCCTTGACTGTCTTTGGAATGGTTGTAATCCATTTGTGAGTTGTAGCAATGGCACCAGTTGTGCTATTTTTTGTCCCTCTTTTATAGTTAGAGGTGGAAACAAAGTGTAAGCCATAATTTGTATTTCCCCAGTATAATCAGCATCAATAACTCCAGGTAAAACAAAAAGTCCCATGATAGAAACAGATGAACGTCCCAAAAGCAATGCACCATACGCTTGTCCTTTGATAACCACTGGACCATAGATGCCGGTAGGTATTTTAGCAGGATGAGTCGTCATAATCGTGGTTTCTATTGCGGCTGCCAAGTCGAGCCCAAGGCTCCCTGCGGTGGCTGGTTGCAAGCAGGAGGTGGCGCTGAAGTCACAGCGGCTATTTGTGTCCAGGCTCCCTGTGGTGGCTGGCTGCAAGCAGGAGGTGGCGCTAAAGTCACAGCGGCTATTTGTGTCTGGGTGCGGCCTCCGTTCGCGCTCCGCCGGAAGTTTCCCGATCACCGGAGACAGGCTGATGTGTTGTGCGAATTAGACTGGCAATTCTGGCACCAGACTCCTGCTGCGTGGCATGTTCTCCTCATATGACCTTTTTGACCACATCGATAGCATTTAGATGGTCGACCGCCTGAAGCCGGTGTTAGGGCCGAAGCCTGGAGAGGCGCAAGGGCTGCTAATACCTGATTCTGTGTTGATTCTGCTTGTTTTTGTAATCCTACTCCTAATTCCTTAATGGCTTCAACTAAAAAAACCTGCGCCCCAGTGGGTTGCATTGCCATCCTCTCTAAAGCTTCCTCAATGCTCCAGTTTGCTCCTAATGTTAACAAGGTTTTTCTAGTGCTATCATTACAATTTTGTAAGGCACATTGTTTTAACAGTGCTCCTTTCATAAACTCTGCAACTCCCGCCTTATCTATAGCTTCTGCTACCCTGTCTATAAAATTGCCAAAAGACTCCTCTCTCCCCTGTTTAATGCCCATATACATTGGAATTCCAGTACTATCTTTCACTTTGTCTATGGCATTCCTAACCAGTCGCATTGCCTCTCGAACTTTATCTGGCCCCATAATCATTTGTGCTTCTGTTCTTATGTAGGGACCTAACCCCATTACTTCATCTACTGTGAGACCATTGAGGGGGTCCCCTGGGCCCCTTTGAACTGCCACAGATTCATTTACCAAAGCTTGCCAATCAGCATTAAATAATAATTGCTGATGCTGCGTAAACATCAATCTCGCAATACCCCTCAAATCATTCGGCAGCAACAACATAGTACTGAACAAATAATCCAGCATCTGCTTTACTGGCTCACTTTTAAATCCAAATTGGCTAACGGTTTGCCTTAACTGAGCAAGCAATTTCCAATCTAATGGGACATATTCGCCAACCTGTTGCTGCACTTGCCCATTCTGATCAATCACTGGGGTGTATATTACCAGACATGCCAAGTTACCCGCAGCCTCCACCATATCTCCATCTCCGATTTCCAACCCATGCTTGGCTAATTGCGCCCATGTTTCCCTCCTTTGTTTTGCCATCTCCTCCCACGGGTTGCTACGCACCCCAGGGACAGGATCTGGATCGTTATTCTGGGAGCAAGTTTGCAATGCCTTTTCAGGTGGCGGAGGAGGAGGAGGATTGCCAGCGTAAGGCTGCTGTGAGGGTAACTGCGCTCCCTGCTCTTGTAAAGGAGGAGCAGACGGCTGCGCTCCCTGCTCCCGTAAGGGAGGAGCAGACGGAGCAGGTGGCTGTGCTCCCTGCTCTTGTAAGGGAGGAGCAGATGACTCAAGCCCAATTCCAACACCCTCAGCTAAAGCACCCGAAACCGGTAAAACCCCTTGCTCTTGTAAGAGAGGAGCAGATGGCTCGGTTCCAGCGCCCTCAGCTGAGGCACCCGAAACCGGCAAAAAAACTTTTGTTACCCCCGGAGCTAACGGTTCGCCATCCTGACCATACTGTATATTCTTTTTTGTGGCTTTTAGGGCCTCCTCAGCCGCTTTCCTTTCTGCCTGATGTTGCAATAAGGTATTATGTACGACTCCCCATGTTTTTCCTAATTTTTTAGCTGATTTATCATCCTCCAACACTGCATCCCATATTAAATCACCTAATTTACGCCATTCACTAATCTCATGTACCGTATGAGGGTTACCAAACACCCCTTTAGCATATCCCCATGCTAGTAATCCTAATAGTTCCTTCTTATCCACCCCTTTTATTCCCTTTTTCTCTAGGGTGGTAAAAAATAAATCATATGCTGCTTGCCTATCCATTTGTCAGCGCTGTTGCGGCTCTCCGGCTTCGGCAGCACATATGGCCCAAAACCACCTCTGTGATCTTTGGGGGTGCCTTCCCTTTCCCTTTTCGGCACCACTCCGGCCGCTACGGAGTCCAACCCAACTTCTCCGACCGTGGCGTGGCGCGTCCTCCCCCGGTTCCTTTTAGCTGCAGGGGGCGACGTTCGGGGTCACCATTTTGTCGGAGAAGGGAGACGCGACACCATATGGTTCATCAACATAGCTCAATTTATTGATCCATATTGTCAGGTTAAATACACTTCTTAGTCTCATACATATTGCAAAAGTTGAGCTCACTATTGGTTAAAGGTATTTGCGTCAATATTTGCAACATAGTTATACTTTTGTATTTCTGTGGTTAGCTAGCTATTCTCAGTTCTGATTTCTACAGCACGTCTGCTAGTTTCAGGCCAAGTTGTTTTGCTGACAGAGATATTCTGAATCCTAAAGCTACCCTTGCCCTTTGCTCTAGTTACTGCCTATATTGATCAAGTTGAAGTTGTTGTGGCCTTTCTCTTCGAGCCACTCAGCAACCAGGCACTCCACAAGTGTCCACAGCGGCAATGATGCTGGAGGAAGCACTCTATTCACGGAAAGGCACCATATCTGTCATCCACGTCAACAGCCATGACCCGATCAAAGGATTCTACCAAATTTGCAACGACAAGGCTGACGCCGCCGCAAAAGGCGTATGGACACTGAAAGAAGCTCGTCAGTTGTACGAATCCCTTCACATCGGAGCTAAAGTGCTAGTGAAAAGGTACGGGATTTCTACCGCGGATGCAAAGCACTTCGTCGCCACATGCCCCCACTGCCAGAAGTCACCACTGTGGTCAGGTGGCATCAACCCCAGAGGCCTCAAAGCCTCAGAGATATGGCAAACAGACTTTACACAATGCCAGCGGTTGAAACCCCGAGCATGGCTCGCAGTTACCGTAGATACGTACAGCAGCATGATTGTGGCCACACAGCATCTCAAGACCGACTCCAAAGCGACAATCCAACATTGGCTGAAAGCCATGGCATGGCTTGGAGTTCCAAAACAAATCAAAACAGACAATGGCCCAAACTTCATCTCAAAGACGGTCCAAGCATTCATCTCGAAATGGAACATCGCTTTAGTACATGGCATCCCGTACAACAGCACCAGACAAGCCATCGTCGAAAGAGCAAACTAGACTCTGAAAACTAAGCTGGAAGAACTAGCAAAGACAGAAGGCTACACAAATGCCATTCCCATGAGTGACCAGGCACGCATACTAGCAACTGCGTTGCTAGCGTTAAACCAATTCCCTAGGGGGGATGAAACAAACAGTCCGGCCCAGAGACACTGGGCCACTCGAGCACTAGAGGAAGGCCCACGGGTTGTGATCAAAAATGAACTAGGGGGGTGGGAACGAGGTTGGAGATTAGTGCTCATGGGGCAGGGATATGCGGCCGTCAAAAAGGACAGGGACATTAAATGGAGTACACTCAGATCTATTAAACGAGACCTTCAAAGTGAAACTCATGAGAATTGTGAGACTTTGTTTGCAGGACTGGATCTTTGGACGGCCCCGCAATCCGTATGCCCCACTACCGGGAAAGAGAGAGAGACCACCGAGCAACCCGACATCATCTGAGAAGCTCGTACCATCAAAATCAAAGCAGCAACAAGATCACCTCTGTGTGATCTTGTTTCTAGGGTTAGCAGGCGGAGGACAAGCAGACACAAAACATTACCCTCACCAGCCATTCAGGTGGGTTCTACGCCATCTCTCAGGTGAGGGGGTCATCAAAGAAATTGTTACAGCCGACACCCCATCTTTTGAGTTCGGGTTAAAAGTCATCTTCCCGAGGCGTACAGCGCATCCCAGATTTCTGGAGATACATTATTTCAGACCTACTGGTGCCCTGCTTCTAACCCAGGGAAAAGTTATTGTAATTACCCAAGGTATGGATATTGTGGATATTGGGGGTGTGAGTCAATTGTGACAAGCAATAGATGGGAACCACAACAGCCTGATAAGTTCCTGCAAGTTAAATATACTCCCCACGGCTGTGTAGAACCAAAATTTGATTCAGATGGGTTTGTGCTTACACACCAATACTATAAACTGCATACCTGCACAGGCTATGAAATGATAATCCTGCAGCCAACCCATGATAGCTGGGCCACGGGCAAAGTGTGGACGGCGTTTGTTCATCTCTATCAATACTCCTGGGCGAACATACAAATTATTAGATTCCCAGCCTCAATACCTCAATCAGTCGGACCTAATCCAGTTCTAGCAATGAGTACAGGGATCGCAGCTAATGATAGTTCTAGCCGCAAAACACAGATGCCAAATTTTACCTCCCATCCGATCTCTTAGCCAAACCAACCCTCTCCAATCCATTCTTAAGCGTGTTAAATGCTACCTTCTTATCGTTAAACCAATCCAACCCGAACTTCACAGAGTCATGCTGGTTATGCTATGATGCACAACCTCCTTTTTACGAAGGTGTTGCCCTCGATCTCCTATTCATCTTCTCAAAGTCAGACAATCCACGCCAATGCAGATGGGACACCCCCCGGAGAGGCATAACCCTAAGTCAGGTTACGGGCCAAGGCAAATGCTTTGGTAATGCAACCTTGGCAAGGCAGATGGGCAACGTCTGCCGGGAATTCATCAAACTTAAGGGAGGGAAATTCCAGTGGGTGATCCCAGCTGCATCGGGAATGTGGGTCTGTCAGCAATCGGGAGTAAGCCCATGTGTACTCCTTGACAAATTCGATCATTCTACTGACTTTTTTGTCCAAGTTCTAATTGTCCCCAGAGTGCTGTATCGCCAGGAAGAAGAGGTGTATCGCTTGTTCGAGGAACCCGACCGGCTCCACAAACGAGAGGTGATAACAGGCATCACCATCGTGATGCTCCTCAGTTTAGGAGCTACCGGTGCTGCCACAGGCATCTCGGCCCTTGCCACGCGACATCAAGGACTGGCACAACTGCAGATGACAGTCGACAAAGACTTGCAAAGGTTCGAGAAATCCATCTCTTCCCTAGAAAAATCCCTTTCCTCGCACTCAGAAGTGGTCCTCCAAAACAGGCGAGGACTGGACCTCTTGTTCATGCAGCAAGGGGGCCTGTGTGCCGCCTTGAAAGAGGAATGCTGCTTTTATTCAGACCACACCGGAGTCGTCAGAGACTCCACGGCCAAACTGAGAAACCGGCTAAACCTAAGAAAGATGGACAGAGAAGCTCAACAGGGCTGGTTCGAGTAGTGGTTCAACCGGTCCCCATGGCTCACCACCCTGATTTCTACCCTAATAGGCCCAGTCACTATAATCCTACTAACCCTAATCTTTGGGTCTTGCATATTAAACAAACTGGTGCTATTTGTTAAAGGCGTTTAGAAATGACTAACATTATGTTTCTCGAGCGCTGACAATTACTTTAAGGCATGCCAGTTACTAACACACTTATAATTTTACACTAATTTTACTAATCCATGAAATTTTGTAACCTCTACATTTTATAACTTTATAAGAATTTTACTAATCATGAGGGAGGGGGGAGATGTGGTGAGTTAGGACCTGCGTGCGGAAGATTTCGGGTTGTACGGTCAGTCAGTACACCCCCCTACCCTGTAGTTAGACCACTGCTCCGTGCCTGGTCGCACCCAGCCGGACGTGAGCAGAAGGAAATGACACAGGCTACCCAAGCCATAAAAACCCCCAAGACCCTTGAATAAACGCCATTTGCTGTCCACCACATTGGTGTCAGGAGCTTATGGACCGAGTGACCCTGGGCATTGGGCCACCGTGCCGGACTTAGAACCAGGTCACCACGCCTAAAGGCAACATTGGGTGTACACTGGGGACAACTGGGCATGACTGGGACCATGCTGGCAGGGACTGGGATCATCTATGGATTGCCTGCCACTATACTAGGGACAACTGGGATCACAGGGAGGAACAGGGAGTGACTGGAACCATGCTTGGGGCTACTGGGATCCTACTGGGATCACAATAGGAGAAGCTGGCCAATGATGGGAGTGACTGGCATCATACTGGGTCATACTGGCAGCCACTGGGACTGCACTGAGGGTGACTGGGATGACTGGGAACATGCTGGGAGCAACTGGGATACACTGGGAGAGACTGAAACCACACTGGGGGTAAATGGGAACAACTGGAATCACACTGGATGATCATGGGAGCGGCTGTGCCCATGCTGGGATCATACTGGGAATGACTGGAAAGGTTCTGGCTCTGACTGGAACCATACTGGAACCATAATGGGAGCAACTGGGCCCACACTGGGAGTGCCAGGGAGTCACTCTGAGCATGACTGCAATGATACTGGGAGTGTCTGGGACTGACTGGGGTCATACTGGGGGTGACTGGAACCATACTGGGAGTGACTACTGCTCCTGCTGGGGTCACCCTGGGAGCCACTGGGAACACACTTTGGGCAACTGCCAGAAACTGGGATCATGCTGGAGGCAACTGGGAGGAACTGGGAAAGACTGGGATCATTCTGAGCTAACTAGAACTGTACTAGGCCAACTGGGATATGCTGGGACTGACCATATTGGGGGGACTGGAAGTACACTGGGAACAGCTGTGACCATGCTGGGGGTAACTGGGAGTGAGTGGGACCATGCTGAGAGGGACTGGGAGTGTTCTAGGGACAATTGGGACCATACTGGGAGGAACTGGGAACAAGTGGAACTATTCTGGCAGCAACTGGGATCATACTGGTTTGACAGTGGGAGCAGTCGGGTCCATGGTGGGTGAGACTGGGATCACACTGAGGGTGCTTGGAATCATACTGGGACTGACTGGGAATGGCTGTGAGCAACTGGAATCATGCTGAAAGCAACTAGAGGGAAGTGGGAGTGACTGGGAGCATTCTGGGGGTGACTGGGATATACTGGGAATGACTGGGAGCATTCTGGGGGTGACTGGGACATACTGGGAAAGATTGGGAGTCACAGGGATCATACTGGAGGCTCCTGGGGTCATGCTGGCATTGACAGGGAGAAACTGGGATCACACTGGGGGCCACCGGCATCATACTGGGAGTGACTGGAAGTGATCAGAGTTGGACCGCAAGTGACTGGGATCACACTGGGAGTGACCAGGATCATACTGGGAGTGACTGGGATCATACCGGGAGTAGCTACAATCGGACTGGGATTGCAGGGGGTGTGATTGGTCCCTGTCTGGGGGGTGCTGGGAGCTGCCAGGCGCATGCTGGGAGTCGACTGCGCAGCCACTGGAAGCAACTGGGAGCAACTGGGAATGGCAGGATGCAGCTGCAGCAGCGGCAGCTCCCCGGTGGCCCCGTGCCGGTGCCGCTCGTGGTGCCGGCTCTGGCTGTGCCGAGATCCTGCTGGAAGGGGATCCCAGCCAGGGACCCCATGGACACCAACTGGGGGAACCCCGGGCCAGGCTCTGACAGCGCCACGGGCAGGGAACGCAGGGACAGGAGAACTGGGGGGACACCGAGATTTGGGGGCTGGGGGGCACGGGGGAACCAAAGGGGGAACCAAAGGGAGCGCTGGGAGAGCAGGGAATGGGGTTTGGGGGTTCCAGGACTGAGAAAAGGGGAGGCTGCGGTAGGCAGAGGGGGGGACGGGCTGGGCCAAGGGTTTCCTGGATGCAGGAAAGGGAGCTCCAAAGGTCCCCGGTGTTCCCCATTCCCAGCAAAAGGTGGGAAAACCCAGGATGGCTGGGAATAGGGGTCCCAGGTGTCCTCGGTGTTGAGGAGAGGAGGGGCTGGGGGCTGGGAAAGGCAGGAATAGCGGTCCAGGGGGTCTCTGGGTGAAGGATAAGGGGGCTCTGGGGGCTGGGAGAGGCAGGACGGCTGGGAAGGGGGTGCGGGGGTTGTTGGTGCCGGATAAGGGGGTGCAGGGTGGATCCCATGCCCAGGAATGGGGTTGCGGGGGGATCCCGGCGCCCAGGAATGGGGGTTCAGGGGCCCCCGGTACTCCGGGATGGGCGATCAGAGAGTCCTGGTGCCGGGGGTCCCCCTCAGCTCTCCCCCTCAGCCGCGCCCCCGGGGCCCCAGGAGCACCCCCAGCCCCAGCTCTGGAGCCATCGCGCTGCTCCTCCTCACTCCCAGTGTGATCCCAGTACAGTCCCAGTAGAACTCAGTCACCCGTGAGCTGCTCCCAGCATGATCCCAGTACAGCCCAGTCACTCCTACTGCTGCCATCCCCCCCACCCCTCGCTCCGTTCCAACGTGTCCCGGCTCCATCCCCGCTCCTCCCTGGGCTGCGAGGGCTCCGGGACAGGGGGAGGAGGAGGAGGGAGGGAGGAAGAGGCGGAGCGGCAGCAGGAAGCGGCGGGAGCAGAGGACAGCCGGGATCACGCGGCTCTGGCGCTGCCTGAACTCCGGAACCCGGAAGCATCGGCCCCCATTCCCGCAGGTGCCTGGGGAGGTTCCCCCCTGTCCCAGCTCCTGGGGTCACGCTTGGATTGGGGGTCCCCCTTCTCCTCGGTGCCCGCCCTGCCCAGGCTGCTGGCAGTCCCAGCAATGCCAAAAGCTCCCCCCTCTTGGCTCTCCCCATTGCGGGATGCTGGGGCTCTTTGAGCTCTCGGGCTCCCTTCTCCCCTCATTCTCTGCTCGGGGCTGCAGCGGCTCCAAGGAGTCCCCCCTGCCCCTCTCCAGGCTCTTGAGGCTCCCGCCAATGGCGGCGCTCCCCCTCTCTGGGCTCCCCACTTTGGGCTCCTGGGGGACACAGGGCTCTGCTCCTCCAGGCTGCCTCTGCCTGCAGCCGCCACCACCACCCCCCGATGTCCCCTCGAGGGGCCTTTTCCACTCAGCCTTGGACTTCTTCATTCTCCAAACATCCTCCTCAAAAAATCAACCCAGCCCCCCCCGGGATATCTGGGTGGGGCGCCATCCCCCGCCCCCGCTTACCTGCGCGATGGAGGGGCGATGATCCCACAGGTGTGGGCTGCAAATTCAGAAAGGGTCGACCGCGTGGTTTTCTTCCTTCCTTGATGCTCCTTTGTCTCTCCTCATCCTCCCCCTCCTCCTCCTCCTCCTCCTTCTTCTCTTCCATCCCGCCCCTTCCATCTCCCCCATCCCTGCTCCTCCCCACTGACCCCACCTCCTTCTCCCCCTCCATCCCCACCCTTCCCTCCCTCCTCCTCCTCCCCCAGCAGCAGCCACACCCTCGGTGCCCCGTTCCTGCAGCCCTCGCAGCCCGCGGCAGGAGCGGCCATGGAGCCGGGACAGGTCGGGATGGGCAGCGCGGGGCTCTCGGCTGCTCCCAGCCGCTGCGGGCGGGGGGAAGCCGGCCTGGGCCAAAGGAGAGGCAAACTGGGCAAACTGGGGGCTGCACATCCAAACTGGGCCTTGCTGGGGACCCTGCCTGGCCACTGCCAGCCCTTGGGGCTCCTCTCAGCACATCCGCCAGGGGGGAACGCACACAGGGCTGGGGGATCCCAGCAGTGGCAGCACTGCCAGGGACTGGGCTGGACTGGGATCCTACTGGGAGTGACTGCGACTGTACTGGGACTGTACTGACACCATACTGGCATTGTACTGGGAGCACACTGCCATGCCAGGGCAGGCTGTGATCACACTGATGGACACTGGGATCATACTGGGAGTGAGTAGAAGCCTGCGGGGGGCAATTGAGACCATGTTAGTGGCAAATGGGATATACTGGGAGTGACTGGGATTGTGCTGTGGATGACTGGGAACAGCTGTGAACAACTAGGGTCATGCTGGCAGCAACTGGGAGTGACTGGCTGCATGCTGGGGGTGACTGGAAACAACTGGGCTTATACTGGGATGAACTGGGATCATGCTGGAGGTGACAGGGATCATCCTGGCAGTGAGTGCCACCACACTGATGCTGACTGGGAGTGCTTGGGAGCAAATGGGATCATACTGGAAGGAACTGGGAACATGCTGGAGGGAACTGTGGTACACTAAGAGATACTGGTAGTGACTGAACAAAAGTGAGGGTGAAAGAGAGCAACTGGAACCATGTGGAGCACAACTGGTTCATACTGGCAGGGACTGGGAGCACACTGGGCTCAGATTTGGATCATACTGGGAGGGACTGGACTAATACTGGGAGTATCTGAGAGCGACTGGGAACACACCCTGCACATCATCCCCCATACTGGGCCTGACTGGGAGCAACTGGGAGCACGCTGGCAGCAAATGGCATCATACTGGGACTGACTGGGCTGATCTAGGAAGCAACTGGAACCATGCTAGAGCCAGCTGGGACCACACTGGGAGAGATTGGAAGTAACTGGGATTATACTGGGACCACACTGGGAGGGCTGGCATGGGACTGGGATCAAACTGGAGCTTACTGGGATCATATTGGGGTTGAAAGGGAGCGACTGGGATCACACTTTGGGCCACTGGGAGCAACTGAGAAAAACTGGGATGATGCAGCAAGCAAACTGGAACAACTGGGAAGGACTGGATGCATGCTGGAGGCAACTGGGATATACTGGGCATGACTGGGGGATCATACTGGGAGAACTGACACCTTACTGGGGCCACTGGCAGTGCCTGGAAATGACTACAGACATGCTAGGGGCAACTGGGATATACTGGGAGTGTCTGTAACCATACTGGGGGGACTGGAACCACACTGGGAACAACTAGGACCATGCTGGGGAGAACTGGGACCACACTGGGAGCAACTGGGAGTGAGTGGGACCATGCTGGGAGGGACTGGGATCATCTGGGGAGTGACTGGGACCAGAGCAGGAGCAACTGGGTCCCACTGGGACCATACTGGGATTGTCTGTAACCATAGGGGAGTGATGGAAGCACACTGGGAACAGCTGGGCCCATGCTGGGAACAACTGGGATCACACTGGGGGCACTGGCATCAGACTGGGAGCCACTGGGAGCCACTGGGATTAGACTGCAAGTGACTGGGATCATACTGGGAGTGGCTACACTGATACTGGGATTATACTGGGTGTGAATGGAACCTGACTGGGGCTTACTGGGAGCTACTGGGCCCATGCTGGGAGGAAAATGTGACACACTGGGAACAACTGGGATCGGCTGGAAGGTACTGGAACCGTGCTGAGAGGGCTGAGACTACAACTGGGGCAACTGGGATCATACTGGGAGCAACTGGGGCCACCCTTTGAGCAACAGGTAGAAACTGGGATTATGCTGGAGGAAACTGGGAGTAACTGGGAAAGACTGGGATCATTCTGAGCTAACTAAAACATACTGGGAGTGTCTCTTACCATACTGGGGACACTGGAACCACACTGGGAACAGCTGGGATCATGCTGGGAGCAACTGGGACGATGCTGGGGGAAACTGAATCTACCCTGGAGGCAACTGGGCACGACTGGGACCCTGCTGGAAGGGACTGGGACTATTCTTGGGAAAACTGGGATCATAATGGGAGGAACTGGGAACATCTGGAATTATGCTGGGAGCAACTGGGATCACACTGGGATCACAGTGAGAGCAGCTGAGTCCATCCTGGGTTACACTGGGATCTCATTGAGAGTGACTGGAATCATACTGGGATTGACTGGGAGTGGCTGGTTTTGTGGATTTTGGGGGGGTTTGGATTTTGTGGGATTCTCTTGGCATTTTGAGGGGGAGTTTTTCTGGGGGTGTTTGGGGGTTTATTGAATTTTTTGTGGCTTTTTTTTTAATTTTGGGGGTTTTACTGAGATTTTGTTGGGATTTTTTGGGATTCTCAGAAATTTTGGGGATTTTTAGGAGATTTTAGGGCATTTTATTGGAATTGTAGCAGCATTGAGTGGGATTCCTTGGGAATTTTGGTTTTTTTAAGATTTTTTGTGGGGTTTGAGGGGGTTTGTGGGGGTTTTTTTGTGTTGCCAGGATTTCTTCGGCTCTTGAGAGAGATTTTGTGGGACTTTTAATGGTTTTGATGACATTTTTGGGGGATTTGCAGAGTTTAATCAGGATTTTTGGGTTATTGGGATTTCAAAAGATTTTGTGGGCTTTTATTGGGATTCTAGGGTGTTCTAATGAGAGTTTGAGAGATTTAACAGGATTTAGTGGGTTTTATTGGGACTTTTGGGGGTTTTAAGGAGATTTTGGTGCCTCTCAACCCTTCTCCAAACCTGGGGATAACCTCTAAGCCTGCTCAGACTACCCAAGGCCCCCCAAAAATTCCACTAAAACCACCCAAAATCCCCTAAAAATTAGAATAGGATCCTCAAAAACCCCAGAGAATCCCACAAAATCCTCGTGGAATGCAACAAAATTTAAAAATACTTCCAAAGATTTCAATAAATCCCTTCCCCTAAACAACTCACAACCCCAAAAAAATCCCTTAAAGTCCAAAGCAACACAAAATCCTGTAACCCCTCAAAAACCAATAATTCACCCCAAAAACCCAATAATTCCTCCCTAAACTCCCAATAAAATCCCCCAAAGCCTATAGAAGCTCCCCCAAAATCCTCAAAAACCCTTCTTGAAATCTCCCAAAAATGCGCCAAATCCCCCACAACCCCCCCAGACTCAGTGGGGCCGTCCTGGATCAGGGGGCACCGGCCGGTGGAACAGGAGCCACTTCAGGGGGCCCTCGGAGCTTTTTGGGGAGGGGGCACCATGGGAGACCCCCAAAAACCGGGGGGGGGGGGGAACCCCTGCTGTGCCCTCTCCCCCTGAAACCCCCAGACCCCGGTTCAGGGTGGGCCTGGGACCCCCCCCCGGGACCCCCAAATCTCCCCCGGGACCCCTTTCAGGAACCCCAAACCCCTCAGAGCTCCCCCAGGGTTGGCCCAGAACCACCCTGGACCCCAAAAACCTCCCCAGGACTCTCAGACCTCCCCCTTTTCCCCCCAAAATTCACCCCAGACCCACCTGAGACCCACCTTAAATCCATCAGACTGCCCCAAGTCCCCCTTAGACCCCTCAATCCTCCCCAAACCCTATGAAATCCCCTCAAACTTCCCCAAATTCTCCAGACCCACCTCAGAACTCCCCGGACCCCCTCACAACCCCCCAGTTCCTCTCAAAACCCTCCCAAAATCCCCTCAGACCCTCCCAATTCCCCTCAGATCCCCCTAAACCCACCTGAGAACGCTGCAGACCCTCTCAAGCTCCCTCCAAAGCTCCTTAAAGCCCCCTAAGACCCACCAAAGCCCCCTCACACCCCCTCATTCCCCCCCAAAACCCACCGCACACCCCCCTATTTCCTGTCAATGTCCCCAAAAATCCCTAATTTCCCCTCAGACCCTCCCCAAACCCCTCAGTTTCCCCCAGCCCTACCTCAGCTCCTCAGAAGCTATCACAACCTCCCGCCTCCGCCGCGTGCGCAGGCTCCCAAGAATAGCGGCGCGCCCCGCCCCGAACCAACCAATCACCGCGCCGCACTCTACAAACCAGCCAATCACCATGCGGCTCCCCTCAGCGACGCCCGCCTCCGCTGTGCCGCTCCAGCCAATCAGAGGCGAGCCGGAAGCGGCGCCCCCTCCCCTGCCGGTCCCGGTCCCCCCCGGTCTCGGGCGGGTCCTGCGGGAGGCGCTGGGAGGGGCGGGAGCGCTCCGGGAGCTGCTGAGGCGGCCGGGACAGGAGCGGGAGGGGCTGAGAGGGGATCGGGGGAGGCTCTGGGGGGCTTTGGGGGTCTGGGGGGCTTTGGAGAGGGTTCCGGCGAGGGGTCCCGGGAAAGATTTGGCGGTCCCGGCGGGTCCCAGGCCCACTGCCATGGTGCCCCCTCCCCAAAAAGCTCCGAGGGCGCCCTGAAGTGGCTCCTGTTCCACCGGCCGGTGCCCTCTGATCCGGGACTGCCCCACTGAGTCTGGGGTGTTCTGGGCGGATTCGTGGGGATTTTGGGGTTTTGAGAGGGTTTTTGGGGATTTCGGGGTGGCTTTTTTGGCTTTTGGGGGCTTTTTTGAGAGTTTAGAGAGAATTACTGGGTTTTTGGAGAGAATTATCGGGTTTTGGGGGATTTCAAGATTTTCGCGGATTTTGTTGATTTGGGGAGTTTGGATTTTGGGGGATTTTATTGGGGTTTAGGTGGGGTTTTGTTATGTTTGGAGTTTTATTGAAATTTTTGGGAATGTTTTTTAACTTTACTGAGTTCCACTGGGATTTTGTGGGATTCTTTGGTATTTTGGAGCATTTTATTGTGATTTTTAGGGGATTTAGGGTATATTTTGTGGAATTTTGGGGGGCCTTGTGGGTCTGGGGGGGCTTTGGGGCATTCCCTGGGTGCGGGGAATGGCTGAGAGGCACCAAAATCTCCTTAAAACCCCCAAAAGTCCAAGAGTTCAAATAAAACCCACGAAATCCCAATTAAATCTAAAAAAAATCCCATTAGAACACTAAAATCCCAATAAAAGCCCACAAAATCTCTTGAAATCCCAAGAAACCCCCAAAATCCCAATTCAGCCTCACAAATCCCCCAAGGATGTCCCCAAAACCACAAGAAGCCCGCCAAAATCCCCCCGAAGACCCAGAGAAATTCTGGAAGCACCCAAAAAAGCCCACAAACACCCCCTAAATCCCACAAAAAGCCTCCAAAAAACCTGAAAAATTTCCTCAAAAAACCCACACCTCCAAAGAATTCCACTAAATACCTCCACCGTTCCAATAAAACTCCCCAAAATTTAAGAGAATCTCAACAAAATCCTGGTAACCTGCCCCAAATTATGAAAAATAACCCAGAAAATTTCAATAAACCCCAAAAAACTTCCAGAAAAACATTCCCCAAAAACCCAAATCACTCAAAATCCACAAAACCCCCCAAAATTCCCCAACTCCGCCAAACCCAATCCTTCTCTCCAAAACCCCAATAATCGCCCCTGCACTCCCAACAAACTCCCCCAGCCCCAAAGCCCCAAATGCCCCAGCCCTGCCCAGCCCTCCCTGGTCCCTCCCAGTCCCGCCCAGGCCCGTCCGGGGCCGCGGCCAAAACTCCCCGGAGCGAACGCGGAGGGCCCGGAGCGAGCCCGGAGCCCATCCCGGGCTGGGCCTCAGCCTCGGCCCCTCGGGGGCATTTGGGGCCGGCCTGGGCAGGGTTAGGGCGGGCTCAGATCCCTGGCAGGGGTTCCCAGCCTTGCAGGGGGGATTTTAGGCCCCTTGGGCTGATTTCGGCCGAATGTGGGGGGTTGGAGTTTGGATTTTAGATCCCTTTGGATGATTTGTGGCCCATATGGGTAGTTTTGTGTGAGTGATTTAGGGTCCCTTTTTTGGTGATTTTGGGCCCATTTGTGTAGGTTTTTTGCTTCTTTGAGTAATTTGAGGTCAAGCCAAGTGATTTAGGATGATTTCAGGTCCTCTTGTGTTGGTTTTGTTAGGAATAAGAAGCTTGACTAGGCCAATATTCAAGCAGCAATCAATTTATTAATTAATATGGTAAAGTTTGAGCAATACAGTGCTGGGTACAGCGGGGGAAGTTTTCCCTCCAACTGCACACCGATAGTTGAGGGTTACAGGTATTTATAGGGGTACTCATCAGCTTTCTCAGCAGTTTCTATTCCCAATTTTTACTCATCTGCAGTTTCTATTCCCAATCTTTACGTCACAATTCTGTACACTCTTGTGATTTAGTTTTTCTCAGGATGTATCCCAAAAGGAGTATCCCCACATGGTGGGGGTTCGATTTCCAAAAGAAGAAAGACAAATCCCATCTGGTGAAGTCCATCTCCCCAGATGTGGGTCCACCTTTTAATTACAAGGACTATAAATCACATAACAGTGATGTCCAGCTTTTTGAGATTTCAATGCCTTTCCTGTCACTAGGAATATTGTCCATAACACGTAACTTTTGCGGTACAGGGGTACAGATTGGAATAGCTGTTGTGCTGGCCTTGGTGATAATGATTTATAAAGCATTTACAAAGGTACTGGCGTCTGTTTATGACATGTATGGTTTATGGTTCCTTCATCCTACCCTGCATCCCAATTCCAGTAGTACACTTTGGGAATTTATTAGTAATTACACTCAGTCTGTTAGAGGAGAAGCCGAGAATACGACTTTCCAGCCTTTCTTTTCCTTCTTCTCCTCTGGATCTGTGATGTCACTTTTTGAGAATGTTCAGTTTCCCCTGAATGTTAAAGAGTCCATCTTTCTGGTATTTAATCTGGTAGGCTTCCTCTATGTCATCTGCAGCCTCTCTAGAATGAGGGCTGAGATATCCAGAGGAGCTAGTGAGACCCCTGACCCAGAATCTGATGCAGGTGTGAAAAATCCTGAGTGGTGTGGAGAATGGGAAAATATAGGCCAAACCCTGAAGGAATTTTCTGATCCTGTAGACTGGGATTTTCCACGGGAACAAATTCAGAACCCAGCTGAGGTGGGAAAATACCTAAAAGAGAAGTGCCCTGATGATTCTAAGGAGAAAAGGCTCATTGCAATAAGCTGGGCCCTGGCCTATGCTTATCGCACTGTGTTAGATAGTGTAGGGCAGCAGACAGAGGCAGGGGGGCAGGGAGATAAATGAGCTAGCCCAGTCACTCAAGCTGTAGCCAACAGCCCGGGCTCGAAGCCAGCAGCCAAACCAGACAGTGAGCCTAAGCCAGCATCCAAACCCATGGCTGTTGCTACCAGCACTAGAAGTGGGAAATGCACGGAAAAAACTAATCGACCAGTGGATGATGATGATGATGGTGATACAGGAGAAGGAACCTCGATGCCTCCTGACATAAAATCAGGAGTCAAAGCAGCAGGTGCAAGATCAGACGCAAATACTGAGACCTTTTCCCTGAAGGACCTTCATGGCCTACGGAAGGATTACACCTGACGACCTGATGAATCCATAATTAGTTGGTTAGTTCGTCTCTGGGATGCTGCAGGCGAGGCTACAATTCTGGATGGCACTGAAGCGAGGCATTTGGGGTCCCTGTCACAGGATCCTGTAATCGACCAAGGAATGATGAGGGGGGCTAATCCACGCAGCCTCTGGTCACCGGACTTGGATAGTGTTGCACAAAGATACCTGTGTGCAGATGATCTTTATATGCAACAAACTCAGTGGAAGACCATAGAGCAAGGGATCCAATGCCTGAGAGAAATGGCAGTGGCAGAGATTATCTTCTCAGATGACGAGACAACTAAGAACCCAGATTTAGTACCATGCACGCCCGTGATGTGGCGAAAACTTGTGTGACTTGGGCCACATGAATATGCTTCTGCCTTAGCCATAATGAAGAGGGATGAGAGGGAAGAGACTGTGCTAGATATGGCAAGGAAGCTCCGAGCATATGCAGATGCTGTGCATGGCCCAACACATGCCAGAATCTCAGCGGTGGAAACACGTATGCAGGAATTAGAGGATAAGATAGAGGAGAATCTTAAGAAGCTCAGACAGGAGATTAAAGAAGACCTTCTCCAAGTATCGGCAGTGCAGATCAGAGGTTCTGGTATCCAAGGTAGACGTTTCCCAGGTGGTGAGAGACGGTACACCCCACGAAATGAGTTGTGGTTCTACCTGCGTGATTGTGGAGAAAACATGGGGAGGTGGGATGGAAAACCTACTGCTGTTCTGGCACGACGGGTGCGTGAATTGAAGGAAGCCACCAAAAGGAAAGCAGCTCCAGTTGCCCGTAGCCAAACTGCCAGGTATGATGATGATGACATGTCCGATCCCCTTGAAGGAACATCCAAGACATATGCCCAGGGAAGGAAGGATAACCGGCTTAGAGAGGCCCTGCCTCTAGCCAGGTAGAGGCCAGGGAAAATCGTGTCTTCTGGTCTGTGTGGATTCGTTGGCCTGGCACATCGGAACCACAAGAGTATAAAGCTTTGGTGGATACAGGTGCGCAATGCACATTAATTCCGTCGAGACATGTGGGGACGGAGTCTGTCTCCATTGCCGGTGTGACAGGGGGATCCAAGGATTTCACTTTGGTGGAAGCTGATGTGAGCCTGACTGGGAATGAGTGGAAGAGACATCCTATCGTGACTGGCCCGGAGGCCCCATGTATATTGGGCATAGACTACCTTCGAAGTGGGTATTTCAAAGACCCAAAGGGACTCAGATGGGCATTTGGAATAGCTGCTGTCGAGACAGAGGGTATCAAGCAGTTGAACAGTTTGCCTGCACTGTCAGAAAACCCATCTGCAGTAGGACTCCTGAAGGTAGAAGAGCAACGAGTGCCAATTGCCACCTCAACAGTGCACTGCCGACAGTACCGAACAAATCGAGATGCTGTGATCCCCATCCACAAAATGATCCGTGAGCTGGAGAGCCAAGGGGTGGTCAGCAAGACCCACTCACCCTTCAACAGCCCCATTTGGCCTGTGCGGAAATCTGAAGGAGAATGGAGACTGACAGTGGACTATCGTGCATTGAAAGAAGTGACTCCACCACTGAGCGCTGCTGTGCCAGACATGCTGGAACTCCAGTACGAGCTGGAGTCCAAGGCAGCAAGGTGGTACGCCACTATAGACATTGCCAATGCATTTTTCTCCATTCCTCTGGCAGCTGAATGCAGGCCTCAGTTTGCTTTCACCTGGAGAGGCGTGCAGTACACCTGGAACCGACTGCCCCCGGGGTGGAAGCACAGCCCCACCATCTGCCATGGACTGATCCAGGCTGCACTGGAAAAGGGTGAGGCTCCAGAACATTTGCAATATATTGATGACATCATTGTGTGGGGGAAGACAGCAGCAGAGGTGTTCGAGAAAGGGAAGAAAATCATCCAGATCCTCCTAAAAGCTGGCTTCACCATCAAGAAGAGCAAAGTCAAGGGACCTGCTCAAGAGATCCAGTTTCTGGGAGTGAAGTGGCAAGACAGACGGCGTCAGATTACCACCGATGTCATCAACAAGATCACAGCAATGTCTCCACCATCCAGTAAGAAAGAAACACAAGCGTTCCTAGGCGCCATAGGTTTTTGGAGGATGCATATTCCCGAATCCAGTCAGATTGTGAGCCCTCTCTACCTGGTCACCCGTAAGAAGAACACTTTCCACTGGGGCCCTGAGCAGCAACAAGCCTTCACCCAGATCAAGCAGGAGATTGCTCATGCAGTAGCCCTTGGCCCAGTCAGGACAGGACCAGAGGTGAAAAACGTGCTCTACTCTGCAGCCAGGAACCATGGCTTGTCCTGGAGCCTTTGGCAGAAGGTGCCTGGGGAGACTCGAGGCCGACCACTGGGATTTTGGAGTCGAGGCTACAGAGGGTCTGAAGCCAACTATACTCCAACAGAGAAAGAAATCTTGGCTGCCTATGAAGGAGTCCAGGCTGCCTTGGAAGTAATAGGGACTGAAGCACAACTCCTCCTGGCACCTCGATTACCAGTACTGGGGTGGATGTTCAAAGCGAAAGTTCCCTCTACGCACCATGCCACCAGTGCTACATGGAGCAAATGGATTGCTGTTATCACACAGCGCGCCCTATTGGAAAACTGAATCGCCCTGGGATTCTGGAAATAATTACAAACTGGCCGGAAGGTGAAAACTTTGGTCTCGCTGATGAAGGGGAACAAGAAGTGACACGGGCTGAAGAAGCTCCACTGTACAACCAACTGCCAGCAGAGGATACACGATACGCTCTCTTTACTGATGGTTCTTGCCGCATTGTGGGAATGAACCGGAAGTGGAAAGCAGCTGTATGGAGCCCCACAGGACAGGTCGCAGAGGCCACTGAAGGAGAAGGTGGATCAAGCCAACTTGCTGAACTCAAAGCCGTTCAACTGGCCCTGGACATTGCAGAAAGAGAGAAGTGGCCAAAGCTCTACCTTTACACTGATTCATGGATGGTGGCCAATGCTCTGTGGGGATGGCTGGAGAGGTGGAAAGAGGCTAACTGGCAGCGTAGAGGAAAACCAATTTGGGAAGAGTGGAAAGACATTGCTACCAGGGTAGGGAAACTGCCTGTGAAGGTCCGCCATGTGGATGCCCATGTTCCCAAGAGTAGAGCTAATGAGGAGCACCAAAACAATGAGCAAGTAGACCAGGCTGCAAAAATAGAGGTGTCAAAGATAGACTTAGATTGGCAACATAAAGGAGAGTTATTCCTAGCTCGATGGGCCCATGATGCCTCAGGCCATCAGGGCAGGGATGCCACCTATAAGTGGGCACGAGACCGAGGGGTGGATCTAACCATGGACAGTATTTCTCAGGTTATCCATGACTGTGAGACGTGTGCTGCCATCAAGCAGGCCAAGCGAGTGAAGCCCCTGTGGTATGGTGGGCAGTGGTCCTAGTACAAGTATGGGGAGGCCTGGCAGATTGACTCCATCACCCTGCCCCAGACACGCCAGGGCAAGCGCTATGTGCTGACAATGGTGGAAGCCACCACGGGATGGCTGGAAACCTACCCTGTGCCTCATGCCACTGCCTGTAACACCATCCTGGGCCTTGAAAAGCAAGTTCTGTGGAGACATGGAACCCCTGAGAGGATTGAGTCAGACAATGGGACTCATTTCAAGAACAGCCTAATCAACATCTGGGCTAGGGAACATGGCATTGAGTGGGTGTACCATATTCCCTACCACGCACCAGCTGCAGGCAAAGTGGAGAGGTACAATGGACTGATAAAAACCACATTGAAAGCATTAGGTGGGGGAACTTTCAAAAACTGGGAGCAGCATCTGGCAAAAGCCACCTGGTTAGTTAACACCCGAGGCTCTACTAACCGAATGGGCCCTGCCCAGTCTGAGCCTTTGCATAGAGTGGATGGAGACAAAGTCCCAGTGGTACATGTCAGAGGTTTGTTAGGGAAGACAGTTTGGATAAACTCTGCCTCAAATACAGACAAACCCATTCGTGGGGTTGTTTTTGCTCAGGGACCAGGTTGCACATGGTGGATAATGCAAAAAGATGGAAGAACACGATGTGTACCTCAGGGAGATCTGATTGTTGGATAAAACCTATGTGTAAATATCACTGTTTGCTGAATGCTGAATGCTATTACCATTGTCTGTATATAGCTGTATAATGAATGTATAATGTATGTATTTATAGAGTTAGAATTTATATTAGTTTTGGTAATAAGCAGACGATGTGGGGATAAGGGGTGGAATGTCCTGGGTTGGCTGTATGATGCTTCTATCCCCAATCGTCTTGTTCTGTTTGTGCTAAATAGTAAGTTTTGCACCTTTAAGACTTATTGCAGACAGTGAAGGGGGAGAGAAAATGCAGGTGTTTTTTTTTTCCCTCCAGATACTCCTGTCACTCCCCCACATTCCTTCTCCTGGCCGGCAGTTGTTGTCTTCGGACAGAGCGCTTTCTTTTGCTTTTTAGTTAGTTTTCAGCTAGCTGAGGCAAAGAAGTTCCCTGGACTGTTTTTTTTTCTCTTTTCTTTGGACCTTTTGAAACCTGCTCTGGACTGAACACCCAGGAGAGCACCAGCAGCTGCACCTGAGGCCCACAGGGCCGGGCCCGGCCTGCGACAATTCCAGCACTGGAGGGACTGATCGGAGACAGTGAGCTGCAACCCAGGGAGGGGGTTTTTCTCAGTTTGTCATTCTTTTTATAGAGTGACAAACGGTCTCATTGTTTGATATTGTTGTAGTTTTATTGTTTAATAAACAGTTTTTTTCCACCTTTCTCCAAGGAGGTACTGTCTTCCTCCCGGACCAGTTGAGGGGGGAGGGGCCGATTGGATCTATTTTCTCACTGGAGCTACTTTGGGGAATTTTTTCCCCAAATTTACTGTAAACATGGACACCTTGGTTGAAACCATAAATCCTTGAGGTGATGTTCATCTTCCTTTCTCAAGCTGTTTTTCTCTGCTTTATTAAGGGGTGAGATAAGCATATTTCCTTTATATATATTGCAAAGCTATAGTTTCAAGGATACCAGCAATATTCTAAAATTATACTTCAAAAGGTTATTATTGCAGAACTCTTTAAGGCTTAACTACAAGCAAAAAGCAACATCCTTAACGCTTTAATTCCAATGCTCCTAAGTCAATCAAGGTTAATTGCAAACAAAAGATCGGTTCAAAGCCCTTCTTCCATGCTTTACTTTCTTCAGTTATTATTAGAATTTGCAGCTGTCCCATGGTCGGTCTCCACACATATCACAATCACAAATACACACATTGCCTGTATGTACCTGACACCTAACACAGCTTTGTATTTCACAAGAGGCAGAGAGAGCACGGGCAGGCAGCTCTGAACAGTGCATATTCTATGGCTCTACGCAGATATTTACTTTGTGTGTTTTGTTGTATTGGTTAGCAGTGCTGTATTAATGTGAAAAACGCCAATCACTTGTTTTTAAATTTTTAAAATTGAATAGTAACAAAATGGTCATAAAAATAGTAATACAATTAGAGTAATAATAATTTGGAAAATTTGAACTTGAAAAACATAAAACAACAGAAACAAAGAGTTATGGACGTCCGGGTACCTTTTTCTGGGCAAAATAAGCCCGAAAAAGAACCCACGTTAACAGAGGATTAACCCTTAAAAACAACAGCCTGTTGCATATTCGTACACTTCATACATGATGCATAAATTCCATTCAAACACAGGATTCTGTCTGGTCAATGTCAGCTTCTTCCTCTGAATCCTGACAGCGCCTTTGAGGCAGGAAGAAGTTCGTTTCTTCTGATAAGAAGGCAATAAATTCCC
>WSPJ01000075.1:74807-105301 GCA_009764595.1 Geothlypis trichas
TTGCATCTAAAACGTGGTGCCATTGTTTGTGTCCCAGCACTTCTTTTGTTGTAAAGAGTAATATAAAAATCCCAAAAATGCAGAACCCGACCTGGAATTCAGTGGGACCTACAGAAACAAAGGCCTTGAAAATTACTTTTGAAAACAATTACTTCCTTGCCAGTGTCAGATTCTAGAGAGCACTGTGAATTCCCAACTGTTTGGAAGGAAAGGGATCCTGTAGTAGTGGGGAGGCAACAGGCACCACATGAACTAGTAGAGCCCTTCTCTCTTGGCTTGCCAGCTCCATATTGTTCAGAGAAATTAAACTGATGCTCGTTTCATGAAAAATGAAAAAACAAGCAATCTTTTCAGTGACTAAAATAGGCTTTGAATTCCTCAGCCATTAGATGGGTTGATTGTAAAGTCATGAGTTCAATTAACTCACTTCTTCTCTTGTACCTGAATGTCAGCTTCTCCTGAGCCTACAGCAAAAACCCAGAGGAAGAAGGGAAAGAGCTCTTGGTGCAAGATGGGAGCTGGGATGCCTCTGTTGCCAGGGAACTGGCTGAGCTGTTGGGCTTGGAGCCTCCTGTGCCGGGGCCCGGCCTTGGGAATGGAGGTCTGGGCTGGCGGGGGCTCAGGGGGCCCTGGCCCAGGAGCCCCGGCAGAGGCCGCGGAGCAGCGCCGGCCCCAGGGGCACTGCCAGGGAGGGCAAGGACAGGGGGAGGGGGAGCTGGGCTGCTGGCTGGCAGGAGGAAGGGTCTTGTGGCAGCCCAGAGAGGCTGTGCACATTGCCAGGGAACAGCTGTGCCCTGCATGTGCCCCTGCAATGAGCTGTGCTGCTGCCAGTGCCCCTGGGGCTGTAGGGCTGCTGAGCTGTGGGGCAGGGAGAGGAGCAGGAGGGTGCCTGTGCAGCTGAGCCATTCCTGGAGAGCACAGGGCTCTGGGCTCCCTGCTGTCCCAGGGCAGCCCAGAGGCCAGGCTGTGCCTGTGGGAGCTCTGGGCAAGTGGCTCAGGGTTTGGCCCTGGCCTGCCTCAAGTGTCTGCCAGCAGGAGCATGTTTCCCTGTGCAGCTGTTTAGACATTTCCAGGAAATGTGTCCCATGAAGCTTCAGATGCTTGAGGTTTGCATGGTGGCCTCTGTTAAACTTTGTGCATCCATTTTGCAGATCTGACTGGTTACAGTCTGACCGAGAAGTTTTCTCCGGACACTTCCCATGTTCCCTCACCCACAAAGTCCTCGCCTCCCGGCCAGAAGAGCTCTCTTTCCTCCAAGATCAGGAAGAAGCTGCCTCCTGTATGAAGAGCGTGTGAAGAATAGGATTGATGCGTTAGGCTTGATAGTTACAGATGTACATATGTTCTGATCTTTAGATGTAGTTTTGAATTAATGTGTTTTGATTGTATCTTTAAAATTTGATGGTATCTTTTTAATTGTATATATTTTATTTTGATGATGAAAAAAAAAGTAAATAAAAAAAATTAAATAAACCAAGAGGAGACTGTGAGACCAGGACCTGCTAGCCTAGAGATTATGGGACTGCAGCTCACTCAATGTGCCAGTGTCTCACCACATCCTTTCCTCATTGGGCCTCTCCTCTTCCTCTTTGGCCATTTTTCTTTGCGTCATTTGTGCTGCTCTTTGTTACTTGGCATTACAACAGGGTCACCTGTTGACCAGTTTGGGGGACAATGGATCCAAAAGATCCTGTCTAGTCTAGTCAAAGGTTTTCTACCTAGGTGTGTTCTGTGCTCACCAAAGGCCTGAGCAAAGAAACCAAGAGAAGTGTGCCCAAACCCCAAAGCTTTGCTCCTTTGCAATCTCCAACAGATCTGGCTCACAGGTGTCTTCAGTCACAATTTCCTAGGTAAGAAGAGGTCATGTATTTCACTGGGAAGTGATGCACTGCTTTGGCAAAGTCACCTGTATGTATATTTACCCGGGACAGCAGTCCAGCTGTGTTGTTTGCACCTTGTTTGCAGAAGGATGAGTGCACTGGGAGGCCAATAACAAGTGACAAGGGTTCCTCCAATCTGCACTGCAGCCTGGGTGTCATTCAGCCCAGAGCTAGGGGATCATTTGTTCCCATGGACCAGTGCTTGCCAGTGGAATGAATTCCTGCACAGCTGGAAGAAGCAATTCTGGATTCAGCTCCAGTTGTTGGTGGGCTGCATGATCATTGACAATGCTGCCTTTCCAGAAATTATTCTGCAGTTTCCTTTCATAGTCATTTGAAGCTTTTAAACTTCACATTTCAATTTGCTTTGCCTTAGGGAAAAACACTTCTGGGCCCAGTGCAAACTGTAACCTTCTGACAGCAAAGTCCTCATGCTTGCCAGCTTCTGATGTTACAGAATGTCACCTGGCTGCAGGTGTTTGCTTAGCTCTGGGTCTAGTCCCGGCATAGTAAAACATTTGGTAGCTCTATGCCTTCCTTTCTCTTCCGCCCTCTTTTTCCTTATTTTTCCCTTTTCCCCCAGTTCCTCCTCAATGCATTTTGCTGTGGTTATTCAATAAAGGTACATTTGTTTTGATTATCACTGCAACCCCCTGTACCGTGTTGGTGTTTTTTGTACTCTGAGATCAACCCACAAACCACCACAAAACCCGTTTGTAAGGACGGATCATGACACTTGTTTACATACTATAGAAACCTTCTATCAAACCTTAAAAATTCTCTACAAATTCATTTCCAACATTACTGGGTCTGGCACCACCCAGATCTGGTGTTTGCTGCCACCACCAGTGCCCAGATGTGGAAATTCCCTTGTTCTGGCAGGGCCAAGTCCAGCAATTTTCTGGTAAAGAAAGCCAAAATCTGGCAATTTCTGCTGCCGGCACTGGTGATGCCAAGATCTGGTGTTTGCTGCCACCACCCGTACCCCAATCTGGACATTTCTCGCTTCCAACACAGCCCAAGTGCAGCAATTTTTTAGAAAAAGAAGACAAAATGCAGCAATTTCCTGGTGCCCAGACTGTCACCGCCCAGACCTGGTGCTTGATGGCACCACCCAGATGCCCAGATCTGGACATTTCCCTGGGCCACCACAGCCCAAGTCCAGCAATTTGCTGGCAAAGAAAGCCAAAACCAGGCAAATACCTGGTGCCTACACCAACCCAATCTCGTGGTTGCTGACACTGCCAGTACCCAGATCTGGAATTTTTCAGATGCCTGCACAGCACAATTCCAGCAGTTTGGTGGCACAGAAGGTTAACATTTGGCAATTTTCTGGTGCCAGCACACTCCCTGCCAAGATCTGGTGTGCACTGCCACTGCCAGTGCCCATATCTGGCAATTTCCCAGTGCTGGCACAACACAAATGCAGCAATTTTCTGGTAAAGAAAGCCACGATCTGGCAATTCCCTTCTACCGTCAGTGGCAATTCCAAGATCTGATGTTTGCTGGCACCACCAGTGCCCAGATGCAGGAATTTCCCAGCTGGCACAGCCCGAGTCTAGTAATTTTCTGGCAAAGAAAGCCAAACCCAGCAAATACCTGGTGCTGGCCCCACCCAGATCTGGTGTTTGCTGGCACTGCCAGTGCTCAGATCCAGCAGTTTCCCAGTGGCAGCACAGCCCAAGTCCAGCAGTTTGCTGGCACAGAAAGACAAAACCCAGCAATTTCCTGGTGCCAGGACTGTCACTGCTCAGATCTGGAGTTTCCCGGAATCGCCAGTGCCCAGATCCCAAAATTTTGTGGTTCCGGTGCAGCTCCAGTGCAGCAATTTGCTGGCACAGGAATCCAAAACCCAGCAAATACCCGGTGCTGGCCCCACCCAGATCTGGTGTGTGCCGGCACTGCCAGTGCCCAGATCCAGCAATTTCCCGGTGCCAGCACAGCCCAAGTCCAGCAATTTGCTGGCACAGAAAGACAAAACCAGGCAAATACCTGTGTCATGTTTGCCCAATTATCCCTTCATAAAAAAACCTCACAAACAATATTTGAGATAGCAGCAATTTCAATTGAATAGTTTAGAAAATATATAAATCAGGGATAATTTGGTTCCAATAATAGCGCATAAGCAAAAGATAACCACGGGGTACGGAGTGCAGGGTTCTGGGACCCTTGCCACCTCACGTACAAGCTTGCCAAGTAAAAATTACCCCCTTACATGCCATGTGCCAATGCCATCTCCTCCCATTTCCGATTAATCATACCTCTACCTCCGCCCTCATCACCACCTTTACTGTGCATGCGCCACCACTCAGTTTGGTGGTCGCACAAGTCTTTGGGGGTCGTCTGATGAAGATTTCGTAGTCTTCCTCTTTGTCCTTTAATTCACCTTTGGGTTACACATGCGCATCAAGCCAGTACAATATAAGCCAAGACTAAGATATCACTACATCTACATATCAAAGCAATAAATCCCTTATAATTAGCATTTTTCTGGGACCCAACCAGGTTTTGCTTTCTTTCTGCTCATTTTTAGCAACTGTATCTTCGGTTTCTTTCCTCCTGTCCTTGTGAACATCTGCCAGGGGGGTGGAGCCCCTCCTCTCCCTCTCTTCTTTGGCATTACAACTTTTAACTATTTTTATTATTCCCAAATATTAATTACTGTACCAATTTTGATTACTGTTTCAACTTTATCAGCACGAATCATACCTATTTATCACACTGATATCTGGATATCTGACTGACTCAGCTATGCAAGGCACTCACACCCCTCAGAGAGCAGCATTTCTGCCACATTTCCCCAGCACAGGCACTCCTGTGTGCACACAGACACCAAGAGTCAGTGCAAGGCACCTGTGAGACATTCCCCTGAGGGCAGGGAATGCTCCCTGAGGATCCTTTGGCATCTCCCCAGCGGGCAAAGGGCTGAGCCTGGAGGAGTGGGGGGATCGGCCCAGGCTCCGTCGTTGTTGGGGATCCCCGAGTGCAGCAAACGGGAGAGTTCCCGGCTGGGAGAGGCCCCACTCAGAGGGAGTCGCTGGCCCAGGAGAGCTCCAAGGGCTCCTTTTGGAGCGCTGTGTGCAGGGCCCCAAGAGAGGGGCTTCAGTGCCAGCCATGGTTCATCCTGGCCGCACTTGGCACCAACAGCTTTCTTTGGCAGTGTGAGAACAGGGATGTTGTGCCACTGAGGGAACAGAAACAGCTCCCAGGGCTGCTGCTAAAGGAAGCAGGAGCTGGTTGGGCAGCAGCAGTGGCTGGAGCAGACAGTGTTTGTGATGAGCTGCAGAGGAGCTGAGCCCAGGGGCTGTTGGCCAAGGCCGAGCCCCAAGGAGCATTTCTCAGCTGGCAGGGCGGCCTGAGAAGGGGAGGGGGGAATGCAGCAGCACAGGGCCCATGGAACCAAGGGACCATTGTGACACTGTGGGGCCCTGTGAGACCAAGGGACCATTGTGACACTGTGGGGCCCTGTGAGACCAAGGGACCATTGTGACACTGTGGGGCCCTGTGAGACCAAGGGACCATTGTGACACTGTGGGGCCTCATGAAACCAAGATGCCTTTGTGACACTGCAGGGTTGCATGGAACCAAAGCTCCAGGGTGACACAGAGGGGCCTCCTGTCATCAATGGTCCATTGTGACACTGTGGAGCCAAAGGAGACCATTGTGACACTGCAAACCTCCAGGGTCCAAAGTTCCACTGTGACATTGCAGGGCTCATGGAACAGAGGAGGCACGTAACATTGTGGGGCCTGGGGAACCGTGGGGATTATTATGACACTGCTAGGCCTCATGCAATCAGTGGGACCATTGTGACAGTGCAGGGCCTTCTGGAACCTAGGAGCCATTGTGACACTGCAGGGCCTTATGAAACCTAGGGGCCACTGTGACACTGTGGGACCCCATCGAACCTAGGGACTAGTGTGACACTTCTGGACCCCATGGGATCAAGGCACCGTTATGACACTGTGAGGCCCCATGGATCCAAGGCTTCATTGTTCTTGGAATTTCTGCTGGTCAGAATGACCCTGAGATACGTACAAGTCTCTTTTCCCAGCCTGGCACTCAAAGAAGGAGTCAGAGCTCTTCAGTTCTCAGTCTCAAGGTTGTTTATTGTTCCTTATCTACAAAATTTATTCTCCTGTCCAGCTGAGGTCTGCTCAACAAGACAGTCTGAGGCACTGTGCCTGCTCCTGAGGCGGTGTTATGTCTTTATACTAAAAACTATGTATAAAATGTTTACAATTACTTTCCAATACCTATCACATATGTTAGACAGTGAGCTTCTACTCTAAACCAATCTAAAAGTGCCAACATCTGAGCAGAAGATGGAGGCCAAGAATAAGAAGGAGATAGTCTGGACACATCCAGATACTTCCATATTGCCTCCTGAACCCCCATTCTAAAAACCCGAAAATCTACTTTTTTACCCTATGATAAATTCACTATCATTCTACTTAAACTGTCGTGGCTTGTAATCGTTCATATAAATGTGGGTAATTGTTTTTTCCAGGGGCTAAATCAAAGGCACAGGGGTCTTGGGCTCTGTGCCAAGGTCTCTGAGCCCCCTGGGCAGGGTCTAGAGTCCTCCAGGGCAGCCAGAGGAATTTCCTGGGTTCTCACACATTATGATACTATGGGGCACCATAAAACCAAGGGGACTCAGAACATGTCTGGCTGGTTTGGCCTCCCATGGACTGCCTGACTGGTCTACCTGATCCTGGCATGTTGTGGATCACTTCTCCTCTCTTGCTGAAACACTGGGACTCCATGTTTCCTTCCCAATGGAAAAGAACTGTCCTTCTAGTCCAGGAACCCATGGCCAGAATTGGGATTTCACCTCCAACACTCCCTGTTGTGACAGACTGGAGGAGATTGATGGCTGGAAACATTTTGTGTGGGGGGGAGGAAGGGGCAGGTCCAGCCTTGCCCTGCCCTGGAACCCCAGCACTGCCCTGCCCTGGAACCCCAATCTCCCCAAGAAGCCTCCTATCCCAGCCCAGACAGTGGCTGCCGTCCCTGGCATCAGCACAGGCAATGCTCCACAGCCACCTCGTGCAAGCCCCAGCCCAGCTCCTGAGGGACCAACTGAGCCCAAGTCCCCACCTGGGGGAAGGGCCCAGGGCAGACCAAGGCGGTATTGAAGGCTGACCACAAGGCAAGCACATCTTGACCCTACCTTCTCATTGGAATTTCATTTTAACACTGCTGGAATCCATGAGTTTGTAGGCTGTGTGTGTGGTTCTCTATATATTATTTGTCTTTCTCTCTTCTGTGTCTTCTTCTTTTTCGGTCCTCTTGTGATTTTGAATAACGTCAAACTGAATGAACTTAGAGTTTGTTAAGTTGAATTGGCCAAAGCAATGCTGTGAGTTCATCAGAGTGTTTTTCTTGACGGATGTCATATTAAACCTTTTGCCAATGTTTCTCTGATTTTCTAAAATTGCCAGCAAAGGCTGTTTTGTTGTTTTGAGCTCCTGACAATCTCTTGCTGGTATTTCTCCAGGGAGTCCAACTCAGAGGACACAAACAATTGTAATTCCTTTTAAATGTCTCCATGAGAGAATTGTTTGGGGGATGGGGGTCAGGGCTTGTGTGTCCTGCTTGGCCCAGCCCAGGCAGGGCTTTCCCAGCCACATCCCACACTCCATTGCCCAGCTGGAGCCGCTGGTGCCTCTGAGTTGTGCTGCCCCAGCCCCAGGGACGCTCTCCTTGTCTGCCCATTCCCCCACGCTCTCTGGGCAGGGATGGCCTCAGTGGGGGCTGCTGACATCCTCAGCACCTTGGAGGCTGCTGCTGAATTTTCCTGCTGCAAAGGCTTGTGCAGCCTTCAGCTCTTGAGCGCAGGAATTCAGTGTCCCAGGGCTCATTAACACTGAGAACACCTTAACAAGCCAAGCCTCTGGGAATAATTTGATTTTAATTTTCAAATCTTTTGTGGTAAAGTAAATCTCAATAGTGTATTCAAAGTGAATACATGATATTGAAAAAGAGAGTGAGAAGAGATTTTAAGGTCCTGTTTAGTTTTTTTTTTCCTGTTAATTTATTGATATGTACAATCTCCAATTGATACTGAATCCAAGCACCTCCTCCTACAGTTGGAATGGATATGAAAATCAAGACCCTTCATGGCTGACAATCAATCACACTCTGTCCCTACCCCCACCCCACCATTTCCCCCATCCCAGCCCTGGCACTCAGAGCAGCCTTGTGCAAATCTGAGCTCCCTCCAGCCCAGGCTGCACCTGCAGCTTTCAGCTCCTTGACTCCAACTCCCACCTGCTTTCCTTGGAGAAGGAGCTGCCCGAGACACAGAGGGATGTTCATTTCTTGTCAGCCAACATAGCCAAGGGAAGGCACAACTCCATCCAATGCAAAAGTCATTTCTCTGCTGGTTATTAAATCCACTTTGCACAGCAGACAATCTCAGAGCAATGAAAAACACCTTCTGTGCCCGGCACAGATCCCAATGTCCCCCCAAACCCTCCCTGCCCCAATTCTGCCCAGATTTGCTCTTTGCACACACGAGTCACAGGCTGAAGTCAGGAGCTCCCTTCATGCCCAGAGGGATGAAAAGAGAGAAAGGGGATGAAGAGCTCTCCTGTGCAGAGCCAAGGTCCAAGTGCAGCCCCTGCAGTGGGAGCCACAACTCATCAGGTTTGTGTCCTTTGGGGACAGGGACTGGTGACACTCAGAGGCACAGCAAGGTTTCTTGCCAACAAACACAAGTTGAAAATAATAGTGTTCAATAACCATCACAGCTTTTCCCTCAACTCTCTGTGATGTCCCGGCAGCATCTCACATGTCCACTATCACCCAGGAATTCCTGTAAGGGAACAGTTTTAGACATAAACTTAAGACAAGGTAATTCAGTGATAGATGTAAAGACAATTAAGATGCCAAGTAATGTGATATTTATTGGAACTTCAGAAAGATTGGACAACTTCCTGCAGCTCAAAGCATGAAAGCAGTCAGTTGAGAGGCTCTTGAATGACCAGAGAGCATCTGGAGCAGGAAATCATAGAGCAACGGGAAGAATAATGATCCAGCTGGTGCAGTGAAAGAGATACCCTTAGACATGGCCATTTAAACACGAGAGCTGGAAACACTTGATGGAAAAGACAATAAATATTAGACTGAATATTTGTGACACTAGTAGATGAGAAGATCAGTATTTCTTCGCCTGTCATCAGTACACTTCCAGGAAATCCCTATTCCTGGCGGGAAAACATTGCCATTTCTTGAAAGGACTCAAATGACAGAGATAATAAAGATTTGTTTTTATATTATGAAACAAACAGATATTAACACCTGTGCCTCTTTCCAGGCAGACATCAGTTGTGTGCCCATGAACTGGCAGTGCCACTTGTTCTCTGAGGTGCCCAGCTGAGATTGGATCTCTCTGAGAGCACCTGAGGCAGAGCACAGCCTTGCAAGCTGCAGGTCCCTGACAGCCCCGCAGGGCTCCTGTCCCATCAACATCTGCTCTGCTCCAGTCTGGAACAGGGCCCAGCATGGTGCCGGGATCATCAGAGAGCTGAGGTGTGTGCTGGAATTCAATGCCCTCCCCATCCCGCAGCAGCCCTGCATTTCCCTGCTGCAGCCTTGGTCTCCAGCACAGCCATGGAGGCTCTTTGGGCTCTCGGCTGTTGCTGCAGCCCCCAAGGGCAGCTGAGCTCTGCCTTTGGCACAGTCAGGCCTGGCCAGCGCAGGCCATGCTCAGCAATTGCTTGTGTGTGCCTGGCCTTGCTGTCAGCCCCGGCAGCGGCTGCGTGGCCCCTTTGTGGCCCTGTGCTGGCCCAGCCATGGTGGCCCAGCCCCTGTGCAGGCCCAGCCCAGGCCAGGAGCATTGCGGCTGGGAACGGCCCCTGTGCCGTGGTGCCCACAGCAGCCTTGGGGCTCTGTGCCCCATGGCCTCCCTGCTGGGCAGCCTCTGCCAGCTCCTGCAGAGCCCCTGGCACCTGTGGGGCTGCACAGACAGCCCTGCCCCGGGCTCTGCCGGCCTCTGGGCCAGCAGAGAGGCCGGCCAGGGCTGGCCATGGCTGGGAACAGGCCCTGAGCCCCGCAGGAGGATGGAGCTGGGCCACAGCCAAACTCAGCCCAGGCCAAAGCTGGGCTCAGCAGCCAGGGCTGCCAAGGCTGGGCACAGAGGCTGGCGCTGACAAATGTCCTGGGCCCCCTCCCTGCTCTGTCCATGCCACCAAGGGCACAGAGCAGCCTCCTCTCTGGGCCACTTGCCTGTTTGCAATGCCTCGCACAGGCGCTGGCCCTGCCCCACAAGGCCTGGCCTGAGTCCTGCCCCTGCACGCTCAGCCAGGCTGAGATGGACACTGATGGTTTCTGGGCCAGGCTCTCTGAGCCCAGCCCAGCTCCCTGCAAGCTCTGCCAGCTGCCCTGAGCTCTGGCCAGCACCAAGGGCCTCTCCCCAGCCCAGCCCAGCCGGCTCTGGCCCCACAGCTCTGCTCAGCCCAGGCTGCTCTGGCCACTGGCCCCACGGCCTCAGCCCCTGCCAAGGGCACAGCAGCAGCTGCAGCTGCCACAGGACTCAGCCCCAGCCATGGGGGAAGGTGCTTGGCCAAGGCCAAAGGAGGCTCCCTGGCTGCCCTGCTCCCCTGGGGCTGAGGTGCTGAGAGCTCTGCAGCCCCTGCTGCCATCCCATCTGCCCAGGGCAGCACAAGAGCCCCGGCCTTGGGGCCCTCAAGAGCTGCTCCTGCTCCAGGCCCAGGGCCCATGCCAAAGCTGGGGCAGCCACAAAGCTGTGCCCATTTCTGTTCATTGCTGCTCTGATGGGGATGGATCCTCAGCCACTTGGAGGTTGCTGATGAATTTTACTGCTCCAGAGGCCTCTTCTTTCTTGAGCTCTTCAGTTCGGAAATTAACTGCAAAACGCTCATAAACATTTGTGCAGAATACCTGAACAAAAATACTCCTGGGAATATTTCAAGTTTTCAGTTCTTAATATGGTTAATTAGACAGATGACAGAAGTGTATTCAAAGTGAATATACAATACTACAAAACAATGCAGAGAGTACCATTTTGTTCTGTTAAGTTTTATTTTCCTGTTTATAAATTGATCTCAGCCATGTCCAATTCATATTGGTCCCCAGCCATTTTTAATGCAATTTGAATAGATATGAAAATCAAGACCCTACATGGTTGACAATCAATAACATTTTGTCATCGCCCCCTCCCCACCATTTCCCTCATCCAACCCCTGGTGCTCCTATGGATCAAGAATTATGTAGCCAGCAGGAGCAGGGCAGTGATTCTTCTCCTGCACTCAGCACTGGTTGGGCAGCACCTCGAGTGCTGCATCCAGTTCTGGGAGCCCAATTTAGGAAGGACATGGAGGGGCTGGAGGGTGTCCAGACAAGGGCAACAAGGATGCTGAGGGCTCTGCAACACAAGTCCTGTGAGGAGCAGCTGAGGGAGCTGGGGTTGTTTATCCTGGAGAAGAGAGGGCTCATGGGAGACCTCATCACTCTCTACAACTCCCTGACAGGAGGGTGCACCCAGGTGGGGGTCAGGCTCTTGTCCCAGGGAATTGTGACAGGACAAGAGGACAAAGCCTTCAGCTGCACCAGGGGATATTTAGGCTGGACATTAGGAAATATTCTTCAAACAAAAGGTGATTGGGCATTGGAATGGGCTGCCCAGGGTCGTGGGTAAGTCACCATCCCTGGAAGTGTTTAAGGAAAGACTGGATGTGGCACTCAGTGCCATGGTCTGGGTGACAAGGTGGTGCTGGGTCCAAGGTTGGACTTGATGCTCTCCAAGGTCTTTTCCAGTCTGGTTGATTCTCTGATGATTGTGACACTGCAGGGCCCTGGGGAAGCAAGGGACCCTTGTGACACTGTGGGGCCTGGTGGCACTAAGAGGACCATGGTGACACTGTGTACGACATGGCAGCACAGAGCCAAGGGGCCACTGTGACACTGTGGGGCTGAATGGAAGCAAGGAGTCCATGGTGACAGTCTGGGTCCTGCTGGAACCACAGAGGCCACTGTGACCCTGCAGGGCCTTGTGGAACCATGCAGAGCATTGTGACAGAGCAGGACCTGGTGTCATGATGGGGCCATTGTGACACTGCAGGGTCCCATGGAACCAAGGGGCCAGGGCTGCTCCTCAGGGATTCCTGGAATGAAGGAAACATGTTTGACACCGTGATGGCCCTTGGGGCCAAGGGCCATTGTGACACTGTGGAACCAAGGAGAGCATTGCTGCCCTGCCAGACCTCATGGAACCAAGGATCCACTGTGACACTGCAGGGCCCTGGGGAAGCAAGGGGCCATTGTGACACTGCAGGGCCCAAGGGTCCAAAGGACTTTGTGACACCAAGGGGTCCCATGGAACCAAAGAGACATTGTGACACTGGGAGGTCTCATGGAAACATGGAGACCATTGGGACACTCTGGGGCCTGAAGGAGCCACAGTGACACCAAGTTGTCTGGGAATGTTGGTCTGCTGGAGGGTAGGAGGGCTCTGCACAGGGCCCTGGACAGGCTGGATCCAGGGCCCAAATCCAACAAGGTGAGGTTTAACAAGTCCAAGTGCCGGGTCCTGCACTTTGGCCACAACAACCCCTGCAGCACTACAGGCTGGGGAAAGAGTGGCTGGAGAGCAGCCAGGCAGAAAGGGACCTGCAGGAAGTGATGGACAGCAGGCTGGACATGAGCCAGCAGTGTGCCCAGGTGGCCAAGCAGCTAAGGCATGTTCCCATGGTGCAGAGTCAGGAACTGCAATGGGGAGTGGGGCCAGAGAGGAAAGGGATGGTGCTGAGTGCAGGGCAGGAAACAGGGGTTTGTAATAGGTAGACATTTGTGCCATAAAAGAGTAAAGAAAGCAAAGGTGAAGCCAAGGAAATGCTGAGGGCAGTTTGGGGGTGGGTGCCAGGCAGCCCTGGCTCTGAGCAACAGCATCTGCAGTGGCACAGAAAACTCCCAGCTGATGGGAACAAACTTTCTGGCTGAGTGCAGAGGCCAGGACAAAGCTGAGTGCTTTCCCTGGTGTCCCCCAGCCCTTGCTGGCCCCAGGGGCTGATGGCATTTGTGCTCCCTCAGGTTCATGTCCCCACAGCACCAGCATGGGGGTGCTCCCGCCTGCTGTGTGCAATGCAAACAGGGGCTGCTGAGCCAGTGCTGCCGTGTCTGTGCCTGCAAGGATGGGGCACCTGTGTGAGCTGGGGGAGAGGCCAGGGCTGCAGAGGGGGGATGTTGTTGGCAGCTCCATCAGGACGCTCTGGGACGCTGCCCTGGGCTGTGCAGCGCACTGGGGATGGATCAGCCCCTGCTCTGCTGCTCCTTCCCGTGTGCCCCAGGGCCCTTGCAGAGCCCCAGCCATGCTGTTTGCCCCCAGCCTGCCCACGGCCAGCCTGGGGCTGCTCACGGGGGTTTTCTGTGCTGAGCATTGGCCTGGCCGTGTTCTTGAGAGAGCCTGGGCAAGGAGCCTGGAGCCCCCAGGGCCTGGCCTGAGGCGTCAGCGCTGCCCCAGCAGTGCCCATGGCCTGTCCCTGCTGCAGCCCCAGCACTGCCACCCCCAGGGCTGTGCCCGGCCCCGAGAGCACTCAGGCCCTGCAGCAACACCAGGGCCACCAGGGCAGCGGGGCAGGGCCACGGCAGCAGCACTGGCAACACCAAGTGCTGCTGCTGCTGGGCACAGCTGCTGGGCCAGCCCTGATCTGCCCCAGCTCTGCACACAGACATTGCTGCTGCAGCTCCAGAGAAGGCAACAAAAGGGCATCTCTGCAGAAAACTCTGCTGGGAGGTCTTTTAGATCATTAAAGCCACCAGGAGCACAGCCCCTCATTGACACAGTCTGTGACCACAGGGAAAGTGGAGAGAAACAAAATGGATAATGGAACACACAACGACATTTATTTGTTGAAATATTAAAAACTAAAATTCAGAACAAAATACCCCACAAGCAAACAAAAAGAAAGTATAAAACAGGACATTTATTACAAATGATTTGCAGAAACTGGCCAGCAGTTTAAAGTTTCTGAATCCATCCAGTCATCAGTCTCCACACTGCAGCCTTGAGCTCCTGGTTCCTCAGGCTGTAGATGAGGGGGTTCAGGGCTGGAGGCACCACCGAGTACAGAACTGACAGGGCCATATCCAGGGATGGGACGGAGATGGAGGGAGGCTTCAGGTTAGCAAATGATCCAGTGCTGAGGAACAGAGAGACCACAGCCAGGTGAGGGAGGCAGGTGGAAAAGGCTTTGTGCCGTCCCTGCTCAGAGGGGATCTTCAGCACAGCCCTGAAGATCTGCACATAAGAGAAAACAATGAACACAAAACAACCAAAAACCAGAAAAGCACTACCCACAAGAGCACCAAGTTCCCTAATGTAGGAATTTGAGCAGGTGAGCTTGAGGATCTGTGGGATTTCACAGAAGAACTGGCCCAGGACATTGCCATGGCACAGGGGCAGGGAAAATGTATTGGCTGTGTGCACGAGAGCATTGAGGAAGGCAGTGGCCCAGGCAGCTGCTGCCATGTGGGCACAAGCTCTGCTGCCCAGGAGGGTCCCGTAGTGCAGGGGTTTGCAGATGGACACGTAGCGGTCGTAGCACATGATGGTCAGGAGGGAATACTCTGCTCCAGTAAAGAAGAGAAAGAAAAAGAGCTGTGCAGCACATCCTGTGTAGGAGATGTCCCTGGTGTCCCAGAGGGAATTGTGCATGGCTTTGGGGACAGTGGTGCAGATGGAGCCCAGGTCGCTGAGGGCCAGGTTGAGCAGGAAGAAGAACATGGGCGTGTGCAGGTGGTGGCCGCAGGCTACGGCGCTGATGATGAGGCCGTTGCCCAGGAGGGCAGCCAGGGAGATGCCCAGCAAGAGGCAGAAGTGCAGGAGCTGCAGCTGCCGCGTGTCTGCCAATGCCAGCAGGAGGAAGTGCCTGATGGAGCTGCTGTTGGACATTTGCTGTGGTGAATTGGCATGGGGACCTGTAAGAAAAGTAACATGGAATAGTTGGGTTTGGAGAGGACTTGAAATATGCCAGCACGGCCTGGGGGCACTTTCCCCCCACTGCCTGCCCAGGGCTCTGCTGCCTGGAGCTGTCCCTGCCAGCAGCTGCTTCCCTGTGCCCAGGACTGGGTCCTGCCAGTGCTGCCAGAGCCCAGCCCAGCCCTGGGGGCTCAGCTCTGCCCTGCAGACCCCTCCCAGCTCTGGCACTGCCCAGGGGCAGCTCTGGCTCTGTAGGCTCCTATTGCAACATCAGAGCAACCCTGAGGACGCTGGAAAAGCAACAATGATGCTGCCTGTAAAGGGCCCTCTGCTGATTTCTGCCACTGCCTGCTATTTTAAGGCCTGAGAAATAAATTTTATTTTTCTCAGCCTGAATTGAGAGATGAATATCTATGTGCAATTTCCCATCCCTTCAAACCAAAACACTAGATTAATAAAGCGGGAATTCCTCTTTTTTGCATTCCCTGACTTGCTGTGCTCCCTGTATAATCTACTTGGAAATGTTCTGCAGTTAAATGTTAAAAGCCATGCTGGGAGCAGTCCTGTACAATGCAGCATCCTCCCAACACAAGGAGAACACTTCCAAGCCTTACCAGCTGTCTCCTCCCACCCAGATCTTGTCCCCCAGTGCTGGAGCAGCTGCCAGGGCTGGCTGAGAGCTGTCCCTGGCAGGCAGCAGAGTCCCTGCCCCAGCACAGCGCCCTGGGCTGCAGGACCCTGCTCTGCAGGACAGCCCTGGGCACCCCTGGCTGCTCTGCACAAGAGACAATCAGAGAATGTACTCACAGGCTCTGCAGGCATTGGGATGTTCCAGCTTTAGGAGATGGCTCCAGGAGCTGCAGGTGCATTGTCCTGCAGCCAGAGGTTCCTGTGCCAAGGGCTGGCAGTGATTGTGCCCCAGGCACTTCTCAGCACCTTCCCAGCCCTGACTGATTGAAGCTCTCTGTGCCTCTGTGCTGTGCCCAGGCTGGCTGCAGGCAGTGCCCCAGCCCTGCTGGGCTGGCAGAAGAGCTGCTCATCAAGAGAAATGTGCTTTTGAAGCTCTGCTTGCTTACCAGGAGCTGCCTCTGTGCCAGGAGCCCAGCCCAGCTCAGCAGCACAGACACAGCACAAGGACTTTAATGAGCCTCTGGGGCTGTGTGCTCAGGCCCTGAACATCAGTCCCTGAGAGGGAGCTGAAGAAACCTCTCCAGAACTCCAAGGCAGAATCCAACTCCAAACTTTCTTGGACTTTTAATGGGTCCCACTGAGGGACACGACTGAGAAAGTGTCCCCAGGCCCCAGGCAGAGCAGAGAACTGCAGGCAGTGATGACAGGTGGGGAAAAAGAGAAGCCAAGTCTTGGTGCCCTGGGCCACAGCAGGGTCTGTGCCACCAAGGGCTGGGAGGAGACACCTTGTGCTGAGGCCCTGGGGCCTCCTGGCACAGCCCCAGCCAGGCTGGGCACTGTCAGCCCCTTGTCCTGCCCTCAGCATCCCCCCCTAGCCCACATCCCAGTGGCCTCAAGGATCTGCTGGAAGGAGTCCCTGGGGAGCCTTGCTCAGCAATGGCCCTGGGGGCTCCTGAATGCTCCCTGCAGGGACTGCAGGTTTTTCAAAGGACTTTGGCTTTGGCTTTTGCCTGGCAGTCTCTGAGAAGTCTGTGCAATCCTGGCCTCCAATTATCTGCTGTAATTAGTCCCTGGAGAGGCTTTGTCAGTAACAACACCCAATGTGGTCATTTATGCATCAAGGTACTTCAGTTATTTTAAGGTACTTGGTGCTTCCTTTTTGGTGTAGACTTTGTGAGAAGGTTTGCAATCATGGCCCCAATTATCTGCTTTAACGAATCCCTTGAGAGCTTTGTACTGACACTGACTGGGGCTCATTAATACTCTGAGATACTCAAGGTTTTTAAGGTACTTTGGATTTTCCTTTCCACACTGAATCTCTGAGAAGTTTTTGTGCCATCCTGTCCTCCAATTTTCTCCTCCGTGGAGCCCATGAGGAGCCTGTGTTGGGGATGGACTTTGGTTAGACCCATTTTTGCCTGGAGACACTTTGGGTTTTTCCTCTGACTATGACTGCTGGAAAAGTTTGTTTAATCTCCTCTCAGGCCCTGAGGTTCCAGGGCTCAGCTCCAAATGCACCAAAGGTCTCATTAGGATCAAGCAAGTCCTGACAAACCATGGTTCTGCCTTGATTTCTCTCTGTTCTTGTCCAGTTCATCAGGAATGTTTCTGTAGTGCTTTTGTTCATCAATTTGAGCTATCTTTGTGAATGCAACAATTTTTGTGGTGGGTTCAGGGCTGGTTAATTACCAGTGCACTCACTAGAATATACATACTCAGTTTCTGCTGTGAGATAGGATTAGTAGAAAGGCAAATCAGGCTCAAAACTTTAAGAGCGTATAAAGAAAAGTTTATTAATAGCAACCTAAGAAAGAGTAATAAGAACAAAATTTTCAGAACACTTCTCCCTACAACCTTTTCATTTTTACTGACAATGTAAAGAGACAAAACCTAGAATTTTCAGTCAGTTTACCACCTCTAGAATAATTTCTTCAGTTCGCTTAGGAAGAGGTGTCTCTCTTTCATGATATGAAGACTTCTCATAAGAAAACAGTTCTCTGGTCACTCTCAATTTTCATGAATAACAGCCGCCCAAACAATATGCAATCGTGCAGACTTTCCAATTTCTTCACAGCTTTTCCCTCTACTGTGTTGATGGGATATGTCAACTTATGGGGTATTAGTTTAAAGATAAGCTGTTTAAGAGCAACTGTTCTCTTCATATATTTCTGAAATCCTCTTCATTTCTGGGAACAGAGATCTTCTCTCCCTGAGGGCACAGGGTCTCATCACTCTTCTCTCTTTCTCTGTTCAGACTTCTCATGGGATCACAGCTACTTCAACATTTGCTTCCTTTAGCATGGCCTTTGCTGAACAAGTCTTCTCTCCATACTTGTCAGTGTATTACAGGGAAAAGAGAGTCTGGTGTATCAATTACATCTTTCTCCATAGCTTTACAAGAGGATTTCAGACCCTTGTAAAGCAAGGCATCTCTTCATCCCTCCCATCTGGGACTCAACTTCTCCTTCACTGACCTCAGTGTCTTCATGTTGCTCCTCTATGTGCCTGCGCTTTGTCCTTTTCTCTCACTCGAGGGAGGATGGAAGCACTGAAGGAGTTCATATCTCCCCCGGGGCCTGCAGATGGTTCCGTGACCCCGGCCGGGCTCGGTGCTTGCGGCCGGAGCTGTTTTACGATGGAGGTTTCTGCAGCGGCTGCGCTGGGGCTGTGTCAGGATGGGCCGCGCTGGGGCAGGGCCAGGATCTCAGCAGCCAGGCCAGAGCACAGCAGCAGCACGGCCCGGGGGCCGATGGCTTCTCCTCGCCCTGCCCGGGGCTTGTGCCTGAACCCCAAGGGTTTTTTGATCTTTCGCATGTGTCTTCACAGAGGCGTGTTCAGTTTCCTTAGTGGTTTAACAGATTGTCAATTCTCAAAGCTAATTATTTATTGGTTTTTTTTGTCAGACATGGAGGAAACTGCTAGCAGCTTCTCTTAGGACAGCACATCCGTGATGCAAAACCACCACAACAGCACAGAGCACAGAGTTCCTTTGTCCATATGTAGTGGTCATGTGCCCGAGGCTGCAAAATCCCCCCTTGGGAGATCTCTGGGCCCTCTCCAAGGTGTTTGCAATTGAAAACATTCAGCTCAGAGTCTAAGAAAATCACCAGAGGACAGGGTCAGCCTGGCCTGTCTGTCCTGGCTACTTTTGTCTGGGAGCAATCTTTGGAGGTACCGATTTTGGGATGCCAAATTTTTATTTTGGCCACGGTCCCTTGACATGAGAACCAGTTCTTTTCCATAGGAAGAAAGGCACAGAGCCTCCATCATCTTCAGGGGCAGATGAGAGGTGGCCACCAGAGGCAAAGGCCAGCCAGAGACCAAGGCCAGGTTTTGTTTCTGAGAGATAGTCCTGCATATACTAAATTTTTTAACGAGACTACCAATTTTGGCAATGGGCATCTGAAAAGAGAAGATGGATGCTTCTTTTCCATACCAAGGACAACACGGAGCCACAGTGATCCGGGAACTCATGAGAAGCAGCCTTCTACATGCCAAGGTCAGTTTTTGGAAAGCAGGTGAGACGCAGCCCCCAAGAGGCCAACGGCAGCCAGGCCTGTCTGTTCTGGCAGCTTTCCCTTGGGAACAATCCTGGGATGTATGGAGTTTTGGAGGTGGAATCCCAGTTTTAGCCATGGGCAACTGGTCCTATAGAAAAGAAAAGCATGAAGTCCAAGTGTTTTGGAAGAAGATGAGGGGTGGCCAGCCTTAGGCCAAGCCAGCCAGACCTGTCTCTTCTGGCACCTTTTGTCTAGGGGCTATCCTCGGACATAGGGCATTTTGGAGGTGGAATCTCAATTTTGGCAATGGGCACCTGGACAGGAAGAAGAGTTCCTTTCTTTGGGAAGGAAAGCACAGAGCCCCAGTGTTTCAAGGGCAGATGAGTGCCAGGCTTCAGAAAGCCAAGGCCAGCAAGACTTGTCAGTCCTGGCAGCTTTTTTCTGGGAGCTATCCTTGGATATAGAGAATTCTGGAGGCAGATGCCCAATTTTGGTCATGGGTACCTGGATGATTTGAGATGGATGGTTTTTTTCACCTAAGAAAGAAAAGCACATGATCCCAGTGTTTAAAAGGCAAATGGAAGGTGGCCCCTGGGTGGCCAAGGCAGCCAGATCTGTCCCTCCTGGAAGATTTCATCTGAGAACAATCTTTGCATATAAGGAAATTTGGAGGAGGAATCCCAGTTTTGTCCGTGGCCCTCTGGAGGACAAGGACAGTTCTCTCCCATAGGAAGGAAAGCCCAGAGCCCAGTGCCTCAGGGACAGATGAGAAGCAGCCTTGACATGCCAAGGTCAGCCAGACCTGTCCAGGAGCCTCTGGGTGGCCAAACCAGCCGTACCTGTTCCCTGTTGCCTTGGTTCCACGGGGTCCCACAGTGTCACAATGGTCTCCTTGATTCCATGAGTCCCTGTAGTGTCACAGTGTTCTCCTTTCTGCTGCAGTGTCACCATGGCCCTGTGCTTCCCTGAGGCCTTGCAATGTCATCATGGCCCCTCGGCTCCATGTGGCCCCGCTGTGTCCCAATGGCTCCTTGGTTCTACAGGCCCCACAGCTTCATCCTTGACCCTTGCTTCCATGGGGTCCTGAGTTTTGCAATGGTCCCCCCGATTCTGTGAGGTACCAGTGTCACAATGGTCTCTCTGATTTCATGAGGTTCCATAGTGTCACCATGGTGTCCTTGGACCTCCATTGTCCCAATGGCCCCTTGGTTCCATGAGTTCTGTACGATCAGCAATGGTTTTTCTGTTCCAACAGGGCCTTTATGTGTCACAACGGCTCCTTGGTTCCATGATGTTCCATCGTGTCATGTATGGAAAATCACACTATGAAAAGCCAGTGTCCATAAAGGAGACAGAGGAGTCCTTCAACTTTAATGGAATAAAGGGAGAGAATCCACCAGGACACATGCCCACAGATTTTTCTCCTTCAAGGTTTCAGAGGGCGCAGCCTCTTTTTATCCTAACCTCCTGGCTGCATGTTGCCCTCTTCTATTCCCCATTGGTTGAGGTATGAGGAAGGTACAGCCTTCCTGAATCCCCAACCCCATATTCCCCTCTTCAACCCATCATTTTAACCCAAAGTTCATTAACTCAAGCTTATGCAGACTGACTTGCCTGTATCAGGAGCCAAGCTGTCCGGGCTCTGTAATAAACTGGTTGCTTGAAGTTAGTAGAGACATTAAGACCGAATTCAAGGATGTTAACACCCCTACATTCACCCATCAAATTGTCTGTAAAGACACTTTGACTATCAGTCACAATGGACTCCTCAGTTCCGTGGGGCTCCACAGTGTCACCATGGCCCCGTTGGCTCCATGAGGTTCCATAGAGTAATCATGGTATCCTTGGACCTGCATTCTCACAGCTGACCCATGGTTCTATGAGAAGTTGATACCTATGCGCATGTCTTTCTATAGACTGTCGTGTGATTGTGGGGCAGAGTGGGCTGGGGACAAAGACAACCACTCACCCAATGTCCATGTGGCAACAGAGAGTGTTTATTCCTGCATCTCCTCTTTATAAAGAGGGGTGTGAAAAACCCCGTCTGGATAGCCCATTGGTCTGATCTTTTACACTGCCCAGCTCCTGCACCAGTGAGATGTCTGCAGCTTAGGATGCAATGTAATTAGTTGAGGTTCTGTAATTAGTTGAGGTTGACTCACCCCTGTCAGTCAACACATGGGTTGGTTTTATGGAACCGGCTGGGTTTCTTATTTATAGACAAATTAATTGCGCAGTACAAACCAGCTTGTACTGTGACATAATGTGACAACACTGTCTTTCTGTTATTCTCTCTTTCTTCTCCTTCTAATCCTACTTACCTGGAACAGTTTTGGGTAACCTCTTAATAGTTAAAGGTTTTTAGGTTGAATGGGCTAAGTTAATGGTACGATAAGAGATTCATGTTGAAGTGGATGTTGTATTAAACCGTTTGCCAAAGTTCCTTGACTGTCTGTATTTTGCCAGTAAATTTTGGTGCAATTTTGACCTCTTAGCACTATTGGTTAGAGCATGGTGCTGGTATCACTGATGCTGTGGGTTCAATCCCTGTGTGGGACATTCACTTAAGAGCTGGACTTGATCACCCTTGTGGGTCTCTTCCTACCAAGAATATTCTTTGTGTCTTGACAATATCTTCTTTGCATGTTGAGAATATCTGGTTGGTGTTTCTCCTGTGCACCAAACTCAAGGAAAGGAACCTTTGGTTACCCCCAGCATTTCAGTGTTCTGCGGTGTTCCAGCCCTGCAGGTTCACAATGGCCTCTTGTTCCCATGAGGTCCCACAGTGTCCCACTGGCCCCTTGGTTCCATGAGGATCTGCAGTGTCACACAGGTTTATGGCATTTGTCCTTGCTGCCCCTCACATCCCACTGCCCCACAAACAGCCCCGAGCCACCCGTGAGGGACAGGCCCTGCTGTCCCAGGCTGGGCTCAGGGCTTGGCCTTTCTGCTTCCCCCAGCCAGCCCAGGCCTTGCTCAGCATTGCAGTTCCCTGCTCAGAGCCTTGGGCTCCCTGCAATCCTGGCCTCAAGGATCTGCTCTCGGCAGGGGCCTCAGTGGTGCTCCAAGGGACTTGGAGTTTTGCTTGTGACTCCTTGAGCAGCTTCTTCAGCTTTCTCTCAGTGGCTGAGGGTCCTGGACTCAGCCACAAATCCACTGTTGGGATCATCAAAATACAGAAAGCCGTTGTCCTAGGGGGACATTATAATGCTTGTATCCCTATTTGTGTGTTCTGTTTATGCTGGATATTAAGTTCTGTGCCTTCAAGACTGGCTCTGAAAAGCAAAGTTTTGTTTTGTTATCAGCCTGCTCACTCCCCCACAGCTGGGGGACTCAGACGGGGCAGTACATAGTGCTGCTTTTGCTTTTTGTTCTTGCTCCTGCTTTGCTCTTGCTTTTTTGCTTGTGCTTGTTAGTTAGTTTAAGTAGGCAGTCCAATTTTTCCCTGGACTGTTTTTCTTTCCCCTTCTTGGAATCAGTCGACCCTGCTCCAGACTGGGACCTGGGAAACACCAAGAGTTTGCACCTTGTGGCCTGCAGCAGCTGCCCCAGCACTGGAAGGACTGATAATAGAGCGACCACCCCCCAAGAGAGACTTTCTGAATTTGACATGTTTTTCAGAGTGGTGTCATCCGGTATTGTTCATTTTGTGTGCTGGGGGGTGCTGTGCCTGTTAAATAAACAGGTTCTTTTCACTTCTCTCCAAGGAATCCTTCCTGAACCGGTTGTGGGGAGGGGTCGTGTGGGTTTGTTTTCTGGAGGGGCCCCCTTTTGTAGGTTTTCTCCCAAATTTGCCCTAAACTAGGACAAAATTTGGCGCCCAATACGTGGGGCGAGAGAGAGAGTGAAAAAACCCCTGGTTTGTGTGCATTTTGGTTGCCATTACTCTGTGTTTGTTTAAAGCAGCTAATAGCCATGCTTTTTGAATTCATAATATTAGGGTGAAGGCTTGCATGCATTTCTGGTCCCTAGGTTTTTTGAGATCTTAATATCTCTATGGTCCCTTGGTTTATTTTCTTATCCAGAAATAGCTCTGCTATTTTCCCTAGTATGTAGTTTGTACAACACAGGGGCAGCGACCAGAATAGCTATCCTGCTATCCTGGTTTTGGTAGTAATGATTTTTAAGAAGTTTATAAAGGTACTGGGATCTGTTCCAAGTATGAATGTTTCATGGCTATGATTATGCATCCAGTTTGTTAGAGGAGGAGCAGAGGATGAGGCTTTTCAGCCTTTGCTTTCCTTCTTCTCCTCTGAATCTGTTACATCACTATTGGAGAATGTTCAGTTTCCACCAAATGTTAAAGAAACCATCTTTCTGGTATTCAATCTGGTAACCTTCCTCTATACAGTCTGCAGCTTCTCTGGAATGAGGGCTGAGATTTCTAGAGAGGCTGACGACCCCTGATCCAGGAGTAGACCCAGGTGTGGAAAATCCTGAGTGGTGTGCAAAATGGGAGGATATTGGCCAAATCCTGAAGGAATTCTCTGACGCTCTAGTCTGGGACTTTCCTCATGAACAAATTCAGAATCCAGCTGAGGTGGGGAAATACCTGAAAGATGAGTACCAGGATAACCCTAAGGAGAAAAAGCTCATTGCAATAAGCTGGGCCCTGGCATATGCTTATCACACACTGCTAGATACTGTAGGGCAGCAGACAGAGGCAGGGGGTTGGGAGATAAATTAGCAGCTATCCCAGTCACTCAGGCTGCAGCCAACATCCCAGGCTCAAAGCCAGCAGCCAAACCAGATAGTGAGCCTAAGCCAACAGCCAAACCAGATAATAAGCCTCAACCAATGGCTGTTGCTACCAGCACTAGAAGTGGAAAGGGCACAGACAAGACTGATCAACCAGTGGATGATGATGATGATGATGTTGACAATGATGCAGGATAAGGACCCTCAACACTCCCTGACATAAAATGAGGAGTCAAAGCAGCAGGTGCAAGATCAGAAGCCAATACTGAGTCCTTTTCCCTGAAGGACCTCCGTGGATTATGGAAGGATTACACCCGACGACCTGATGAATCCATAATTAGTTGGTTAGTTCGTCTCTGGGATGCTGCAGGCGAGGCTACAATTCTGGATGGCACTGAAGCGAGGCATTTGGTGTCCCTGTCACAGGACCCTGTCATCGACCAAGGAATGATGAGGGAGGCTAATCCACGCAGCCTCTGGTCACAGGTCTTGGTCAGTGGTGCACAAAGATACCTGTGTGCAGATGATCTTTATATGCAACAAACTCAGTGGAAGACCATAGAGCAAGGGATCCAACACCTGAGAGAAATGGCAGTGGCAGAGATTATCTTCTCAGATGACGTAACAAATGGGAACTCAAACTTGGTACCATGCACGTCTGTGATGTGGCGAAAACTTGTGCGACTTGGGCCACATGAATATGCTTCTGCCTTAGCCATAATGAAGAGGGATGAGAGGGAAGAGACTGTGCTGGATATGGTAAGGAAGCTCCGAGCATATGCAGATGCTGTGCATGGCCCAACACATGCCAGAATCGCAGTGGTGGAAACACGTCTGCAGAAATTAGAGGATAAGATAGAGGAGAATCATAAGAATCTCAGAGAGGAGATTAAAGAAGACCTTCTCCAAATCTCGGCAGTACAGATCAGAGGTTCTGGTATCCAAGGCAGACATTTCTCAGGTGGTGAGAGACGGTACACCCCACGAAATGAATTGTGGTTCTACCTGCATGATTGTGGAGAAAACATGGGGAGGTGGGATGGAAAACCTACTGCTGTTCTGGCACGACGGGTGCGTGAACTGAAGGAAGCCACAAAAAGGAAAGCAGCTCCAGTTGCCCATAGCAGAACTACCAGGTATGATGATGATGACATGTCCGATCCCCTTGAAGGAACATCCAAGACATATGCCCAGGGAAAGAAGGATAACCAGGCTTAGAGATGCCCTGCCTCTAGCCAGGTAGAGGCCAGGGAAAATCGTGTTTTCTGGACTGTGTGGATTTGTTGGCCTGGCACATCGGAACCACAAGAGTATAAAGCTTTGGTTGATACTGGTGCACAATGTACATTAATTCCGTCGAGACATGTGGGGACAGAGCCTGTCTCCATTGCTGGTGTGACAGGGGGATCCCAGGATATCACTTTGGTGGAAGCTGATGTGAGCCTGACTGGGAATGAGTGGAAGAGACATCCTATCGTGACTGGCCCAGAGGCCCCATGTATTTTGGGCATAGACTACCTTCGAAGTGGGTATTTCAAAGACCCAAAGGGACTCAGATGGGCATTTGGAATAGCTGCTGTAGAGACAGAGGGTATCAAGCAGTTGAACAGTTTGCCTGGACTGTCAGAAAACCCATCTGCAGTAGGAACTCCTGAAGGTAGAAGAGCAACGAGTGCCAATTGCCACCTCAACAGTGCACCGCCGACAGTACCGAACGAATCGAGATGCTGTGATCCCCATCCACAAATGATCCGTGAGCTGGAGAGCCAAGGGGTGGTCAGCAAGACCCACTCACCCTTCAACAGCCCCATTTGGCCTGTGCGTAAATCTGAAGGAGAATGGAGACTGACAGTGGACTATGGTGCATTGAATGAAGTGACTCCACCACTGAGCGCTGCTGTGCCGGACATGCTGGAACTCCAGTACGAGCTGGAGTCCAAGGCAGCAAGGTGGTACGCCACTATAGACATTGCCAATGCATTTTTCTCCATTCCTCTGGCAGCAGAATGCAGGCCTCAGTTTGCTTTCACCTGGAGAGGCGTGCAGTACACCTGGAACCGACTGCCCCAGGGGTGGAAGCACAGCCCCACCATCTGCCATGGACTGATCCAGGCTGCACTGGAAAAGGGTGAGGCTCCAGAACATCTGCAATATATTGATGACATCATTGTGTGGGGGAAGACAGCAGCAGAGGTGTTTGAGAAAGGGGAGAAAATCATCCAGATTCTCCTAAAAGCTGGCTTTGCCATCAAGAAGAGCAAAGTCAAGGGACCTGCTCAAGAGATCCAGTTTCTGGGAGTGAAGTGGCAAGACGGACGGCGTCAGATTCCCACCGATGTCATCAACAAGATCACAGCAATGTCTCCACCATCCAGCAAGAAAGAAACACAAGCTTTCCTAGGCGCCATAGGTTTTTGGAGGATGCATATTCCCGAATACAGTCAGATCGTGAGCCCTCTCTACCTGGTCACCCGTAAGAAGAACACTTTCCACTGGGGCCCTGAGCAGCAACAAGCCTTTGCACAGATCAAGCAGGAGATTGCTCATGCAGTAGCCCTTGGCCCAGTCAGGACAGGACCAGAGGTGAAGAACGTGCTCTACTCTGCAGCCAGGAACCATGGCTTGTCCTGGAGCCTTTGGCAGAAGGTGCCTGGGGAGACTCGAGGCCGACCACTGGGATTTTGGAGTCAAGGCTACAGAGGGTCTGAAGCCAACTATACTCCAACAGAGAAAGAAATCTTGGCTGCCTATGAAGGAGTCCAGGCTGCCTCGGAAGTAATAGGGACTGAAGCACAACTCCTCCTGGCACCTCGACTACCAGTACTGGGGTGGATGTTCAAAGCGAAAGTTCCCTCTACGCACCATGCCACCAGTGCTACATGGAGCAAATGGATTGCTGTTATCACACAGCGCGCCCGTATTGGAAAACTGAATCGCCCTGGGATTCTGGAAATAATTACAAACTGGCCGGAAGGTGAAAACTTTGGTCTCGCTGATGAAGGGGAACAAGAAGTGACACGGGCTGAAGAAGCTCCACCATACAACCAACTGCCAGCAGAGGATACATGATACGCTCTCTTTACTGATGGTTCTTGCCGCATTGTGGGAATGAACCGGAAGTGGAAAGCAGCTGTATGGAGCCCCACACGACAGGTCGCAGAGGCCACTGAAGGAGAAGGTGGATCAAGCCAACTTGCTGAACTCAAAGCCGTTCAACTGGCCCTGGACATTGCTGAGAGAGAGAAGTGGCCAAAGCTCTACCTCTACACTGATTCATGGATGGTAGCCAATGCTCTGTGGGGATGGCTGGAGAGGTGGAAAGAGGCCAACTGGCAGCGTAGAGGAAAACCAATTTGGGCTGCTGAAGAGTGGAAAGACATTGCTACCAGGGTAGGGAAACTGCCTGTGAAAGTTCACCATGTGGATGCCCATGTCCCCAAGAGTAGAGCTAATGAGGAGCACCAAAACAATGAGCAGGTAGACCAGGCTGCAAAAATAGAGGTGTCCAAGATAGACTTAGATTGGCAACATAAAGGAGAGTTATTCCTAGCTCGATGGGCCCATGATGCCTCAGGCCATCAGGGCAGAGATGCCACCTATAAGTGGGCACGAGACCGAGGGGTGGATCTAACCATGGACAGTATTTCTCAGGTCATCCATGACTGTGAGACGTGTGCTGCCATCAAGCAGGCCAAGCGAGTGAAGCCCCTGTGGTATGGTGGGCGGTGGTCCAAGTACAAGTATGGGGAGGCCTGGCAGATTGACTCCATCACCCTGCCCCAGACACGCCAGGGCAAGCGCTACGTGCTGACCATGGTGGAAGCCACCACGGGATGGTTGGAAACCCACCCTGTGCCTCATGCTACGGCCCAGAACACCATCCTGGGCCTTGAAAAGCAAGTTCTGTGGAGACATGGAACCCCTGAGAGGATTGAGTCAGACAACGGGACTCATTTCAAGAACAGCCTTATCAACACCTGGGCTAGGGAATATGCCATGGAGTGGGTGTACCATATTCCCTACCATGCACCAGCTGCAGGAAAAGTAGAGAGGTACAATGGACTACTAAATACCCAGTTGAAAGCTTTGGGTGGAGGGTCTTTCAAAAATTGGGAGCAGCATTTAGCAAAGGCCACCTGGTTAGTTAACACCTGAGGTTCCACCAACCAAGCAGGTCCTGCCCAGTCTGAGTCCCTGAATGTAATAGATGGAGATAAAGTCCCAGTGGTACATGTCAGAGGTTTGTTAGGGAAGACTGTGTGGATCAATTCTGCCTCGAGTACAGACAAACCCATTCCTGGGTTGTCTTTGCTCAGGGACCAGGTTGCACATGGTGGATAATGCAAAGAGAAGGAACAACACGATGTGTATACCTCAGGGAGATCTGATTGTGGGGTGAGAATGGTATGCAATATCACTGTTTATTGGATGTTACTGCCATTGTCTGTACATTAAACCATACAGACATGAGATAGAAGGAAATGTGTAGTAGTATGTTGATGATATGGGGATAAGGGGTGGAATGTCCTAGGGTGACGTTATGATGCTGCTTGTATCCCCATTCATGTGTTCTGTTAATGTTGGATATTATGTTCTGTACCTTTAAGACTGGCCCTGAAGAGCGAAAGTTTTGTTTTGGTTTTCTTATCAGCCTGGCTGGGACAGAGAGGTTTTTGCTTTTGCTGCTTTTGCTTTTCACTCTCTCTCTCGCTTGCTCTTGCTTGCTTCGCTCCTGCTTGCTTTTGCTCCTAGCACAGGCCACCTTGTTAGTTAACTGTTAGCTAGTTTAGCTAAACAGTCCAAATTGCTTCGTGGACTGTTTCTCCTCTCTTTTCTTCGACCATCCTGAACCTGCTCTGGACTGAGACCTGGGAACACGGAGAGTTCACACCTTGTGGCTGCAGCAGCTGCCCCAGCGCCGGAGGGACTGAGGACAGAGTAACCACCTCCGCCCCCTGCGAGTGAGACTTTCTGAATTTGTCATCTTTTTCAGAGCGGTGTCATCCGGTATTGTTCATTTTGTGTGCTGGGGGTGCTGTGCCTGTTAAATAAACAGGTTCTTTCCACTTCTCTCCGAGGAATTCTTCCCAAACTGGTTGAGGGGAGGGGTCGTGTGGGTTTGCTTTCTGGAGGGGCCCCTTTGGACATTCTCTACCAAATTTGCCCTAAATCAGGACAAGGCCTCTTCTTTCTTGAGCTCTTTATTACAGGAATTCAGTGAGAAAAGCTCATAAACATTTTTCAAAACACTTGAACAAAAAAACCTCTGGTAACAATTTAAGTTTTCAATTCTTCTGTGGTTAATTAGACAGATTTCAGAAATGTATTCAAAGTGTATATAATATTTTGAGAACAATTCAGAGAGAGGTGATTTGTCCTCCTGAGTTTTCCTTTTCTGTTATAGATTGATATCAGCAATGTCCAATTGACAGCACCTCCTAATGCAGTCTGAACAGATATAAAAATCAAGACCCTTCATTAATGACAATCAACAACACTTTGTCCCCACCATTTCCCTCATCCAACCCCTGGCACTCCTATGGATCAGGAATGGTGTGGCCAGCAGGAGCAGGGCAGTGATTCTTCCCCTGTGCTCAGCACTGGTTGGGCAGCACCTCGAGTGCTGTGTCCAGTTCTGGGCCCCCCAATTTAGGAAGGACCTGGAGGGGCTGGAGCGTGTCCAGAGAAGGGCAACAAGGATGGGGAGGGGTCTGGAGCACAAGTCCTGTGAGGAGTGGCTGAGGGAGCTGGGGTTGATTATCCTGGAGAAGAGGAGGCTCAGGGGAGACCTCATCACTCTCTAGACCTCCCTGACAGGAGGGTGCAGCCAGGTGGGGGTCAGGCTCTTTTCCCAGGGAACAGAGACAGGACAAGAGGACACAACCTTCAGATGCACCAGGAGATGTTTAGGCTGGACATTAGGAAATATTCTTCAAAGGAAGGGTGATTGGGCATTGGAATGGGCTGCCCAGGAAGGCTGGTGAGTCACCGTCCCTGGATGTGTTGAAGGAAAGACTGGATGTGGCACTCAGTGCCATGGTCTGGGTGACAAGGTGGTGTTGGGTCCCAGGTTGGACTTGATGCTCTCCAAGGTCTTTTGCAGCCTGGTTGATTCTCTGATGATTGTGACACTGCAGGGCCCTGGGGAAGCAAGGGGCCATTGTGACACTGCAGGGCCTGGTGGCACTAAGAGGACCATGGTGACACTGTGTATGACATGGCAGCACAGAGCCAAGGGGCCACTGTGACACTGTGGGGCTGATGGAAGCAAGGAGTCCATGGTGACAGTCTGGGTCCTGCTGGAACCACAGAGGCCACTGTGACATTGCAGGGCCTTGTGGAACCAAGGGGCCATTGTGCCACTGCGGAACCAAGGAGACCCTTGGGAGAGCCTGGGGACAATGGAATCAAGGGGCCATTGCTCCATTGCAAGGACTCTGGGAACTGAGGGAACAATTGTGACACTGTGGTGCCCCATGGAACCAAGGGTCCCTGGTGACACTGCAGGATCTTGTGTCAGCAGGGTTCCATTGTGACACTGCAGCACCAAGGAATTCATTGTGGTACTCTGAGGCCTCATGGAGCCCAGAGGCCACTGTGACCCTGCAGGGCCTTGTGGAACCATGCAGAGCATTGTGACAGAGCAGGACCTGGTGTCATGATGGGGCCATTGTGACACTGCAGGGCCCCATGGAACCAAGGGGCCAGGGCTGCTCCTCAGGGACTCCTGGAATGAAGGAAACATGTTTGACACCGTGGTGGCCCTTGGTACCAAGAGGCCATTGTGACACTGTAGAAGCAAGGAGAGCATTGCTGCCCTGCCAGACCTCATGGAACCAG
>WSPJ01000076.1:0-37159 GCA_009764595.1 Geothlypis trichas
AACCCTGCACTCCGTACCCCGCAGTTATCTTTTGCTTATGCGCTATTATTTGAACCAAATTATCCCTTATTTATGTATTTTCTAAACTATTTAATTAAATTGTATCTATTCCATATATTGTTTGGTTTTTTTTTTATGAAGGGATAATTAGGCAAACATAACAATTTGGTGCCAATACCCGGGACCCTCTTGACCCCGGGGGGGGGTGGATAGTTCCTGGGAAAGAGCTCCCCACCAGATTTTTAAGTGGTCCCAGGGCTAGACCACTCTCCCTTGGGAAAAGAGAGTCTTTATTACAATAACGCATAAGCAAATTAGTTATTAAAAGCGCACAAGAGAGGCTCCCGTCAGAGTGCCGGCTTATAGGAGAGAGTACCCATAGAAAACTGCTTTGTGCACGAAGACCCTCGTGAGAAAAGGAGGCTGTGAGTATCACGGGGTTTTGGGTCGGGGGCGGCTGTATGCATGTGTGAGTGTGTGTGGAGTATCTGAGACGGGGGCTGGGCAGTCCCGGACCCCCGAAGCAAGTGGGACCTCCCGGTACCGCGGTTCCGAGATCTCCGCGAGGAGACCGGCCGGGAAAGGAGGGAAGCGAGAGAAAAGTGAATGAGTGGGGACCCCAGGAGGGTTTGACCCAGGGGGAAGGAGAAGGTCCCTGGTCCAGGCACCTGTGGGAAGGTCCTTGGGCAGGAGGGAGTAGGGAGACTGAGAAGGAGTGATTGAATAGGATCAATTTCCTTGGAGGGGTTGGTAGCAGGCAATTTAGTATGTGATTAGATGGTGAGAGGACGGGGCTAATAGATTGAGAAAGAGAGAGAGATAGGAGTGGAACAAGTAGATTGCAGAGGGAGAGATAGGAGTGGAACAGGTAGATTGAAAAGGCAGTGTGACAGAGTAGTAAGAGAGGAAGCTGAACCACGAGGTGAGTGTGGGAAACTAAGATTTTCCTGGTACCGGGGATTTCTTGGTTTGTTGCCGCCAGAAATGGGTCAGGGAAAAAGTAAGTTCCTTGACCCAGGGGCTGCGGATTGTGTGAACAATCCACAGGAGTTTTGGGTATCTGGGAACCGTGAGGGGGGTTCTCAGGAGGGGAGCATTCCTCAGGACAGCCCTCTGGGGATGATGATACAGTTTTTAGATGAATGGGAATCCCGAAGAGAAGAAAATCAAGGAATTCAGAAGACAGTGCCTAAGGGACATAATATAGAGAAAACTTGAGGTGAATATCAGAAAAAATATGAGTCCCCAGCAGAATGGTTAGAAAGATTAAAAAGAGACTTGAAATTATATTCAAGTATAGATACTGATACTGTAGTAGGGCAGGTTCTGTTAAAAACTCAGTTTGTGGTGAGATCTTGGGGTGACATCAGGAAGAAACTGGAAAAATTAGAAGACTGGCAGGACAGGGGACTTCAAGAGTTACTGAGAGAAGCACAAAGGGTGTTTGTAAAGAGAAATAAGAAAAAGCGGAAAACAGATGCCAGAATTTTGGTGGCGGCAGTTCAAGAAATGCAAGCAGCTTTGAATACAGAAAAATTTGCAAGGAAAAACGAACAGCAGAGGTCAAGATTTATTTTTAAGAATACAAGACCTGTGTGTTTTTCCTGCCACAAGAAAGGGCACTTAAAAAATTCTTGCCCTACCTTAAAGAGTGCAGGACCTACCTGTTTTTATTGTCATAAAAAGGGGCACCTGCAAAAAAATTGCAGAAAGAAACAGCAAGATGAGAAAACTTTTCACAACAACCAGAGAAGTCAGGAGTTCTGTTTAATGAAGAGGACCGAAATACAACCGGAAGAGCCCTTGATAAAGCTAAAAATAGGTCCTCAGAGCGAAGAAGTAATATTTTTAGTAGATACAGGAGTTTCTTGGTCTACTGTTAATAATTACCCCAGGGATGTGAGATAAGTCATGAGCGAGTTTCAGTAATCAGAATTACGGGAGAGGCTTTCTCTGTTCCTATAATTAAAGAGGTGCAAATTGAAATAGATGACAAATTTGGAGTAAATAATTTATTGTTGATACCAGAGGCCGAGAATAATTTGTTAGGCAGAGATTTAATAATAGCCTTAAATTTACATATAAAACCCTGTGAAGGAAAACTTAAAATTTATTCTTTAACTGAAGAAGACAATCTGGAAATTAATGATACAGGTTAGCATTCAGGTGAAGTGGGAAAAATCCTGGGGTAAAGGAGTCTGGTCCCCTTAGTCCCTCTTGGTCAGCACAAGCCTGTGAACTTTATGCATTACTCTGTGAATTATTAATACCAAAAGGGTGAGAAGGGACTATTTATATGGACTCCAGATATGCTTTTAGTGTAGTAAATACTTTTAGAAAAATTTGGAAGGAAAGGAGACTTATAAATACTCAAGGGAAAGTATTAGTATATGGGAGATTGATAATTCAGATACTTGAAGCTTTAAAAGGCTCAAAGAAAATAGCAGTAGTTCATGTAAAAGGAAACCAGAGAGGGAGGGATATTGAAGTCAGAGGGAATAATTTGGCCAACGATGAAGCAAAAAGAGCAACCTTAAGAAAAAGAGATACTGAAATCATGACCTTACAAGAAATAGAAATTCATCAGGAGACACTTTCCTTTCCGCTAGCAGAATTGAGAACTATAAAGAAATTAAGAGCAATATTTAAGGAGGGAAAGTAGGTTTTTTCCTGATGGCAGGATTATAATGCCAAAACCAGTGGCATTTTAGGTCTTAGATAACTTGCATAGACGGACACACTGGGGAACAAGAGTCCTTTGTGATCACTTTTTAAAATTTTATGGGTGTATAGAGATATTTGAAATTAGAAAACAAATTACCCAGGGAGTGTCACACCTTTCAAAAGGTAAATAGGAAAGTGTTAAAGAGCCCTCCCTCTGGAGGACGAAAAACAGCCTCCAGGTATTTGAAAAGATCCAAGTTGATTTTACAAAATTGCCTAAAGTAAGTCAGTGGAAATATTTGTTAGTTATAATAGATCAATTGACCCAGTGAGTTGAAGCATTTCCAGCAGCTCGGGCTACAGCTCAAATGGTGGCTAAAATATTGTTAAAATATATATTTCCAAGAATGTGATAATATGGTGAGATTTAAGTTAATCTTTATTAACCCTGATTTATTCAGAAGGAATTAGGCATCCTGGAGTGGCTACTGATCACAATTCACGTGAGCTCAAAAGCAGAAGAATGCTGGTGGAAAAGAATAAAAGACTCTGAATCAGTGGGAACGACCTAAAAGCAGCAAAGATCTCCTCCAGAGTCACCCACCAGCAGCATTATTAGAATTAATTACAGAACTGCAATTCCAGAAACTAAGATTGGTAACAACTGTTGTTGAAAGAGTGCAGAGACAAGTAAAACATTGAAAGTACGGTGGACATGGTTTAGGGTGTCATCCATGGATATGTATTGTTTGCACACTTTGCTTTAACTCATGGTGGAAAGTAATTAAGAGGGAAGAGAAGGAGAGAAAATTGATTTGCTTGTTTTGCTATAGTTATGTATTTAGCCAGCTAACTATAGAACACATTGCAAGTGATTTTTTTGGAATACCTTTGAGACTGGAATACCTGGGAGACAGGACCCTTCCAGCAGCCATTGGATTAATAGAGAATTTAGATCAGTTGGTTTTTGCTATATTGACTATAGCACAAATAAGAGAACGAGCAGTTCATAATATTATAGACCAGTATCTCATAATTGATAGTTGTTGTGGAGAAGAAGTCTATATACCACATCATAGGCTCATTCCAGGGGCACATTGGCACCACCAGTGTGCCTGTTGGGGGCGGAGACTTAATGAACTCCCCGCCCTTGAAGCAGAAGATAATTAGTTAGATCTTATTGTGGTTAGCATATCCCTGAAACTTTGGAAAATATAAATTTATGGTGTTCTGGCCTAACCTTTTCCCTGTTCTTTTCATTTGAATTATCCCTTCTTAACCAGCCAGAACTGGGAAATGGCATTTAAAAGGAGACAAGCAAACTCTGTGGGGCTATGGGTACCAAGAAAACAAAAAGCACCAGTGACTAGATCCCGAGATATTACCTTTGCTACCGAGAAGACTGGCATCTCGGCCCTTGGTTGCAACCCAAGGGGCCTTGAGAAAGGTAGAAAGGTAGATCTCCTGAGGATTATTTCCACTGTGATCATTCTGGTACCCTGGGAAGTTGGCCAAAGGCAGAAAGCCACACTGGACAGTTTCAGCAATAAAAAAACAAGCACGAATCATAATGATCAAGAAGAGAAATGGGGGATTAGTGATAAATAGGTATGATTCGTGCTGATAAAATTGAAACAATAATCAATATTGGTACACTAATTATATTAATTATTATATTAATTGGGAATAATAAAAATAGTTAAAAGTGGTAATGCCAAAGAAGAGAAGGAGAGGAGGGGCTCCACCCCCCCTGGCTGATGTTCACAAGGACAGGAGGAAAGAAGACGAAGATACAGTTGCTAAAAATGAGCAGAAAGGAAGCAAAACCTGGTTGGGTCCCAGAAAATGCTAATTATAAGGGATTTATTGCCTTGACATGTAGGTATAGTGATATGTTAGTTTTGGCTTACATTGTACTGGCTTGGTGCGCATGTGTAACCCAAAGGTGAATTAAAGGACACAGAGGAAGACTACGAAATCTTCATCAGACGACCCCCAAAGACTTGTGTGACCACCAAACCAAGTGGTGGCGCGTGCGCGGTAAAGGTGATAATGAGGGCGGAGATAGAAATATGAGGAACCGAAAATAGGAGGAGATGGTATTAACCCATGGCATATAAGGGGGTAATTTTTACTTGGCAAGCTTGTACCTGAGGTGGCAAGGGTCCCAGAGCCCTGCACTCCGTACCCCGCGGTTATCTTTTGCTTATGCGCTATTATTTGAACCAAATTATCCCTTATTTATATATTTTCTAAACTATTTAATAAAATTGCTGCTATCTCAAATATTGTTTGGTTTTATTTATGAAGGAATAATTGGGCAAACCTAACAGGGTCTTCTGAAATGCAGGGGACACTGCAGAGTATCATGGATCTAAGGGACCATTGTGACACTGAGAAGCCTCATGGAACCAAGGGCATCACTGTGGTTCTGCTGGGCCACATGGTCCCAAGGGGCCAGTGTGAAGCAGCAGGGCTTTGTGGAACCAAGAGGCCATTGCTGCATTTCAGGGCCTTGTGGAGCCAAAGGGCCGCTGTGATCCTGCAGGGCAGTTTGGATCCATGGAGAGCAATGCGTCATTGCAAGCCCCATGGAATCATGGAGACCATTGTGACACTGTGGGGCCTCATGGAAGGAAGAGGCCATTGTGACACTATGGGAAGTTGTGGAACCATTGGGAGGGGTCATTGGACACAGCAAGGCTTCATGGAACCAATAGACCATTATGACACTGTGGGGTCTTGTGGAACCATGGAGACCGTTAAGATCCTTAAGGACTTGTGTAACCAAGGGGCCATTATGACACCTGAGGGCATCACAGAAGCAAGAGAACCATTGTGACACTGCAGGGCCCTGTGGAACCAAGGGAACATGAAATAGGTGTGGCTTCCTTTGCCTCCCTGGGGTCACCTGACAAGTCTGGCTGACCTTGGAATGTAGAAGGCCACTCTCATCTGCCCCTGAAACATTAGGGCTCTGGGCTCTTCTTTTTATGGAAAAGAACTGTCCATTTTTTCCAGGTATCCATGGCCAAAATTTGGATTCCATCTCAAAATCTCTGTGTATCCAAGGATTGCAGCCAGACAAAAGCTGCCAGGACAGAAAAGTCTGGCTGGTCTTTGACTCCTGAAGGGGCAGCACTCACCTGTTTTCCAAACACTGGAAAGGGGTCTCTACTTTTCTTTTGATGAGAAAAAAAAAAACAACCAAAAAGCAAAAACCAAACATCTCTTCTCCAGGAAAAAAATATTTTAAATTAGGACTCCACATTCATAATTTCAAATATCCAAGAGTTGCTCCAAGCAAACCTGCCAGGACAGACAGGTCAGGCTTGCCTTGGCCTCTGATGGTTGCTCTTCATCAGCTCCTGAAACATGGGGGCTCTATGGTTTCTTTCCTATGGAGACCAATGTGACATTTGGGAGCCTTGTGAAATGAAGGGGCCATTGTGACACTGCAGAGCACCATGAATCCAAGGGACCATTGTGACACTGTGGAACTTTGTGGAATCAAGGACATCATTGTCATCATTGTGACTCTGTTGGGCCACATGGCCCCAAGGGGCCAGTGTAAAGCAGCGATGTGGGAGTTAGCCTGGCTGTAACTCACAGTCAGCCAGATTTTACCCTGGAAGAACTGGGCGTGAGTTTCAAGCCCTAGGAATCATTCTTTTAACTTAGGGTGAGCTTGAGAGTTCCTCCATAAGCCTTTAGTGTTGTTATGATAATTTGTCCAGGTTCTACTCCCCTATTGGTTTATTGGTTACTAGTTTCTTCTATATGGTTATTGTTCTAGAGTGTTCTACCCCCAAATGTACATGTTGTTGCTTCCCCTTTGTCTCAGGTCTTAGAATCTTGCCCCTTTTACTGTTCTCGACTGTTGGGATCGGCGGGAGAAATGCAGCACGCAATATGAGTGATCAGCAAATCTCGAACTTTATTGATAGGCACACACATTTGTATCGGTGTTAATGAAGCTCATACATATTGCAACGGTGAGCTCACTATTGGTTAGTTACTTATCAGCCAACTACGCCTACTTCTGGATTCTTGTGGTTATTCTATTAAAACTATTCTTCATATTTCTGCCAAAGATCTTCTTCCCTATCCTGTTGTTGCACCAAGGGCACAATGTCCTTGCCTGTTATTGGACACTGACTACTGGCTCCAATACTTGTCTCCTTCTAGCTTAACCAGTGTTATTATGTCGACATGACCCTTCTCAGATAGCCAGGTGTCCACAAAGCTCTCAACACTCGACTTCTCCATGTTTATTGTTTCTCACCCTGTTAATAAAGTTCTTTTTGGGCAACTCCATTGATTCTGCTCCTTTTCATTTTTGCCACCCTCGCCCTGGAATCAGGGAATCAGAGACGTTTGTTGCAGTGACCTCATTGTGATATTTGGCACCCAAACAGGGACCTTGACATCCAGGGCTCCCTGTATCAGTCACATCAGCTGGGGATAGCTGATGGATAGTCCAGTGCTCCCTGGGATTTTGGATTGTGCCAGGCCCAGCGGATTCATCGTTACTTTGAGGGACCTCAGCCAGGATCTGCAGGGACAACAACAGTTTCACCTGCGTAGGATTGCAGGTGGGCTTGGGGAAATGCAGGGCAATTATTGCCCATTTTGCAACTGTGTTTTGCAATATGCACCCAAGTCCCATTATTGATTTGGTGTGTTCTGGTGTCTGTTCCCCCAAAGGTGGAGAAAAAGAAAAATGGGCAGCCAGATGTCGAAAGTAGAAAGGAGCATATATAGATTCTTTATGTTAATGATCCTGAGAAAATATTTTCAAAGAATGAATTAAAATCAGTCTCGAGGTGGATCATTAAATATTTTCCAGATGATCCTGAGCCTGACCGTCCTCCCTCCATCTTGGCTCCTTCACTTCTTGCTACCACAACCTTCTCTCCTGCCCTGACTGAACCTCCAGACTCCACCCTCATGACTGTGGGTCACGCCCCTACTGTCAAACATTCCACCTCCACCCTGGGCCATGCCTCCAGAAGGCCAGTTTGGATGTCTGCCATCCTAGATCAAGGCCCTTCCTCCCCAACACCTGACAAAATGGCAGCACCCTTTGCCTCACCCTCCAGCAACAATATAACCCTCATGGTCAAAGATACTAAGCCCAACTGTCACACTATTTCTAATCTGAATGTTTCTGCTCCAAGTTATTCTTCCTCCCCAAAAGACAGTTCGGACTCCTCAGAGCCACTTCACCCATCAATCCCAGAAGATCCCTGGGAAGGGAAGGAGACTGGCAAATGGTCTCGAAACTCCTCGTTGCCCCCGTATGTTATGAAGGAAGGGGGCAGAATTCCAGCTATCAGACATTGGTTTGCAGGGAAATCAAGGATCTGTGCAGGGCAGCTAAAGACCAGAGGAAGAACTTAGCTTGTTTTAATGGCCTAATGAGGGCCATGTTTATGACACATGTCTTAACCACCTATGATTTAAAATATATTATGGCCATGTTGATGTCACCTACAGAATACACCCTGTGGGAAGGGGGATGGAAGTGTTTACTAAATCAATGAATAGCTAATATTCATTGCTATGCTGATAATGAGGCAAGAGCAGAATTGACAATCAACAATCAAGCTGGAGAAGGACAACAGAGCCTGCCAGCTGATCAAGCAGCAGGTATCCCCAGAGAAGGAATTTATGATATCAAAGAGGTGGCTTTGAAAGATTTAATCTAGGTACCAGATGGTAGCACCCTCAATTGGGACTATGTAAACTTTAGACAAGAACATGGAGAGCCCTACATGAAATTTATTGATCACCTTAAACAGGCACTATAGAAACAAGTCCAGGATAAAAAGACTCAAAATGAATTACTAAAATCATTGGGAGTAGCCAATGCCAACCTGGAATGTAAGAAAGTGCTGTGTGCCCTTCCCTTAGAGCCAGAACCCACACTCCTGCAGATGACTGAGGCCTGTAATCACCTCAGAACAACAGAACACGTAGCAGCTGTACAAGCCCAGGCCATCGGGCAAGGAGTTGCAGAAGCCCTAGGGCCATGCAATTCCCTTTAAGGGGCCCCAGCAACATCTACAGGGCCCAAAGATATGTTTCCAGTGTGGTCAACAAGGACATTTTAGAAAAGATTGTCTCCAGAGGGGAAGGGGCTATCCAGTCCCTAACGGAAATCAACATCAAATTAAGCCAAATTTCTCAGAAGGTAACTACACCAAGCAGCTGTCAAAAAAACTACCACCAGAGTGCAAGGCAGCCTCGCACTATGACACAAATGTTCAAGCCAACGATGCCTACAACTGATGAAGGTCAAGTAGCTCAAACACCCATTACAGACCATGGAGCACTGAACTCCAGCACCTCATCTCCCAGTTGCCAAACACCACCAGGGGCAAAATTTGTCTTGTGTCTTGGTGAGTGTGAAGTCTGTTGTTTTAACTGACTATTTTGCCCATGCAATATTGACAGGACAGTTGGGGCCTGAAGATTGGCCCCATGAACTATTAATCTTAGGAAACTGCCAATCGAGGACTGAAGGATTTTTTGTATTGCCATCCGTACTATCAGTGGCCTCACAATAAGAAATTACAGTGCTGGCCCTGTCTCCAAACCCACCTTGCTTTATACCCTAAGAACTAACAATTGCCCAAGCCATAATACTCCCCAAACAGGATGCCAATGACACTTCACTAGGGATGTGGACCCAGGTGATAAATCACGATCAACCAAAAATCACCTGCACTCTGGAACTTAACAATGAAAAGATTGTTTTGACAGGGCTTGTGGACATGGGAGCAGACGTGACAGGTATCTCACGTTCCAAGTGGGCTCCTAACTGGGCGTTCACAGCTACTGCAGGAATATTGTCCGAGATTGGAGGTGACAGTGACAGTCTCCAAAGTGCAGAACTCATTAACATCAAAGGACCTGAAGACCAAATTGCCACAATGAGACCATTTGTGATAAAGGACCTTGGTGTATCCCGGCTAAGAACATCAAGCCCTACCTGTAGCCACTGAGTGTGGATTCTCCAAAGGAGCCCCCAAGTCCACCCCAAGACAAAACCCACCAGACAGTGACTCTAGCACCTGGACAAGACAATTCTTTTGAAGATGACACATAAGAAGCTTCTACTCACATTCCTCAGCCTGTTTGCAACCATGCTCCTCGCGAGTGGATGGGTAGCCCTCAAAAACACAAAGCACAAGGTATGGATAACTCTAGCAAAAGCCATGGAACAAGACACCCTGTGCCTGTCTGTCGCTAGCCCTGACGACCCCTTCTCCACCTGCCCAGTGGGGTTGCCTACAGATGTCTGGCCAATAGCTGAGGATGCCATCTGCAGTATGCGAGGTGACAATCCTGATGGCAAATGGAAGTGCAACCCTGTCAATGCTTGGGACTACTGGACCCAGAAGCTCCTGCATGCACCAGTCGAGCTCAGGGGGTAGAAATTCTCAGCTCTGTAAAAATGGACTTTTGTTTAAGGTTTTATAACCATCTGAGATGGGAAGAGGGTGAAAGACACAAAATTACAAGAAAAAAGAAACAATCAGAAGAGACATCTTCCCATACCGTCCCACTTACAAAAAGCAGACCTGATGGTGTAATTACACCTCTTCCATAATTTCTTGGCCCAGCAGCTACCCACTGCAGTTGCTGAAGGTTGTGTTTATTATTTGCAGGGATAGAACATGGCCTAGTGTCCCTTCACACATCAAAGGCAGACCTTTTAGCTTGGGAAGGCTTACCTTGCTAGCACTCAACACAAAAATAATTAATGGCCAGAGAAAGAGAGCAAAAAGATGTGCACACTACTTTGAATCTGATTGCATAAAATAATGTCATCTATTGGAGTAAAACAAGAGAATAGCAGCCTCCATCTTACTACCTTGGGTGGCTGCAGCTAAAGCTTTAGGACAATTAGACCATCTTGGGTGCCTGTTAAGGAAGCAAACCAATGCTGCCTCCCTCACATTGAGTGGCCTGCTCTCAGACACAGAGACCATCAGACATGCCACCTTGCAGAACAGCCACAGAGTTTTTACTCTGGGCACATGGGCATGGCTGTGTAGACTCTGAGGGCATGTGTTGCATGAACCTCTCCAGCCACAGTGAGTCAATCCACAAGAGCATTCAGGTACTGAACAAAGAGTTGAAGAGGCTTCCAGTGGAAAACAAAGACAGGTTCAATAAACTCTTCCAATCCTGGGGACAAAAGGGTTGGTGGATGTCTAGCTAAAAGAGGACTATTAATTCTCTTAGTGGTTGTTGTTGCATTGTTAATTGTCCCATGTTTGTTTGGATGCTTTTAGAAAGTCTTACAAAATTCTTTCAGTTCCATCTTTGTGATAAAACAGAAAGGGGGAAGATACCCAATACTGAATCCTCATGGACTCCTTGAAGGAGAGAACTGGAGGCCAGGATGGCACAAAAATCTCTAAGAGACATGGTGTGGGAAGGAAAATCCTTAAAAATACCTAAAAGTATTCTTAAATCCATAAAGTACCTTAAAAACCTTGAGTATCTCAAAGTTTCAATGAGCCCCACTGAGTATCAGTACAAAGCTCTCAAGGGATTTATTAAGGCAGATAATTGGGGCCGTGATAGCAAGAACTTCTCAGAGAGTCTGTATCAAAAGGGAAACACCAAGTACCTTAAAATAACTGAAGTACCTTGAAGCATTAATGAGCCCCACTGAGTGTTGTTACTGACAAAGCCTCTCCAGGGACTAATTACAGCAGATAATTGGAGGCCATGATTGCACAAACCTCTCAGAGACTCCAAGGCAAAAGCCAAAGCCAAAGTCCTTTGAAAAACCTGCAGTCCCTGCAGGGAGCATTCAGGAGCCCCCAGGGCCATTGCTGAGCAAGGCTCCCCAGGGACTCCTTGCAGCAGATCCTTGAGGCCACTGGGATGTGGGCTAGGGGGGGATGCTGAGGGCAGGACAAGGGGCTGACAGTGCCCAGCCTGGCTGGGGCTGTGCCAGGAGGCCCCAGGGCCTCAGCACAAGGTGTCTCCTCCCAGCCCTTGGTGGCACAGACCCTGCTGTGGCCCAGGGCACCAAGACTTGGCTTCTCTTTGTCCCCACCTGTCATCACTGCCTGCAGTTCTCTGCTCTGCCTGGGGCCTGGGGACACTTTCTCAGTCGTGTCCCTCAGTGGGACCCATTAAAAGTCCAAGAAACTTTGGAGTTGGATTCTGCCTTGGAGTTCTGCAGAGGTTTCTTCAGCTCCCTCTCAGGGACTGATGTTCAGGGCCTGAGCACAAAGCCCCAGAGGCTCATTCAAGTCCTTGTGCTGTGTCTGTGCTGCTGAGCTGGGCTGGGCTCCTGGCACAGAGGCAGCTCCTGGTAAGCAAGAAGAGCTTCAAAAGCACATTTCTCTTGATGAGCAGCTCTTCTGCCAGCCCAGCAGGGCTGGGGCACTGCCTGCAGCCAGCCCGGGCACAGCACAGAGGCACAGAGAGCTTCAATCAGTCAGGGCTGGGAAGGTGCTGAGAAGTGCCTGGGGCACAATCACTGCCAGCCCTTGGCACAGGAACCTCTGGCTGCAGGACAATGCAGCTGCAGCTCCTGGAGCCATCTCCTAAAGCTGGAACATGCCAATGCCTGCAGAGCCTGTGAGTACATTCTCTGATTGTCTCTTGTGCAGAGCAGCCAGGGGTGCCCAGGGCTGTCGTGCAGAGCAGGGTCCTGCAGCCCAGGGCGCTGTGCTGGGGCAGGGACTCTGCTGCCTGCCAGGGACAGCTCTCAGCCAGCCCTGGCAGCTGCTCCCAGCACTGGGGGACAAGATCTGGGTGGGAGGAGACAGCTGGTCAGGCTTGGAAGTGTTCTCCTTGTGTGGTGAGGATGCTGCATTGTTCAGGACTGCTCCCAGCATGGCATTTAACTGCAGAACGTTTCCAAGTAGAATATTCAAGTAGCACAGCAAGGCTGGGTCGGCATAAAAGAGAAAGCCTGCTTTTTTAGCCTACTGCTCTGGGTAACTTGATGGGAAATTGCACATAGATATTAATCTCCCAGTTCAGGCTGAGAAAGAAATTTAAAAAATCCTATGCGTTCTGAATAAACCAGGCAGTAATGGAAATCAGCCCAGGGCCCCTGAGAGGCAGCATCAGTGTCATTTTCCACTCTCTTCGGGGTTGCTTTGATGTTGCCATCAGAGCCTGCAGAGCCAGAGCTGCCCCTGGGCAGTGCCTGAGCTGGGAGGGGTCTGCAGGGCAGAGCTGAGCCCCCAGGGCTGGGCTGGGCTCTGGCAGCACTGGCAGGGCCCAGCCCTGGGCACAGGGAAGCAGCTGCTGGCAGGGACAGCTCCAGGCAGCAGAGCCCTGGGCAGGCAGTAGGGGGAAAGTGCCCCCTGGCTGTGCTGGGATATTTCAAGTCCTCTCCAAACCCAACTGTTGCATGATTGCTTTTTTTACAGACCCCCATGCCAAGGCACAGCAAATGTCCAACAGCAGCTCCATCAGGCACTTCCTCCTGCTGGCATTGGCAGACACGCGGCAGCTGCAGCTCCTGCACTTCTGCCTCTTGCTGGGCATCTCCCTGGCTGCCCTCCTGGGCAACGGCCTCATCATCAGCGCCGTAGCCTGCGGCCACCACCTGCACACGCCCATGTTCTTCTTCCTGCTCAACCTGGCCCTCAGCGACCTGGGCTCCATCTGCACCACTGTCCCCAAAGCCATGCACAATTCCCTCTGGGACACCAGGGACATCTCCTACACTGGATGTGCTGCTCAGCTCTTTTTCTTTCTGTTCTTTATTGTAGCAGAGCTTTGCCTCCTGACCATCATGTGCTACGACCGCTACGTGTCCATCTGCAAACCCCTGCACTACGGGACCCTCCTGGGCAGCAGAGCTTGTGCCCACATGGCAGCAGCTGCCTGGGCCAGTGCCTTTCTCAATGCTCTGCTGCATACAGCCAATACATTTTCCCTGCCCCTGTGCCATGGCAATGCCTTGGGGCAGTTCTTCTGTGAAATCCCACAGATCCTCAAAATCTCCTGCTCCAAATCCTACCTCAGGGAATATGGGCTCATTGCTGTTAGTTCCTGTTTGGCATTTGGTTGTTTTGTGTTCATTGTTTTCTCCTATGTGCAGATCTTCAGGGCTGTGCTGAGGATCCCCTCTGAGCAGGGACGGCACAAAGCCTTTTCCACCTGCCTCCCTCACCTGGCTGTGCTCTCTCTGTTCCTCAGCACTGTTATCTTTGCCCACCTGAAGCCTCCCTCCATGTCCTCCCCATCCCTGGATCTGGCCCTTTCAGTTCTGTACTCAGTGGTGCCTCCAGCCCTGAACCCCCTTATCTACAGCCTGAGGAACCAGGAGCTCAAGGCTGCAGTGTGGAGACTGATGACTGGATGCCTTAAGGAACATTAAACTGCCGGCCAGTGTTTGCAAATCACTTGTAATAGAAGTCATCTTTGATACTTAGTGTTGGTTTGGTTGTGGGCTTTTTTTTTTTTTACATGGCAATATTTTTCTTTTGTTTTAGTTTTCTCATATTGTCCACAAAGAAATGTCATTGTTTGTGCCATTTCTCATTTTGTTTCTCTCCACCTTCCCTGTGGCCACAGACTGTGTCTATGAGGCGCTGCACTCTTGATGACTTTAAAATAACTAAAGGATCTCCCAGCAAAGTTTTCTCCAGAGATTCTCCTTGTTGTCAGCTGCCACCAGCCTGGTAATAATTAGCATTGACTCCATGATTCTAAAAGGCTCATCAATCACTTTATTGTATTATCTTATACTATATTATACTTCCTAAGAAAGTTATCCCCTTACAAACAGTCCAATACAGCATTGACTTAATTGGTCAATGAATCTGAAACCCTATTACTAGTGTCTAAATAAGAAATCACCATTTAGTAAACATATCTCTATAACACATTCTACATGTACACAATAAGTGTAACAAATAAAAATAAAATTGTTTCTTATTCTTTTCTCTCATCTTCTCACAACCTTCCCCAAGAAAATTCCTGAGAAAGTCATGTCTGCTGCTCTCTATAGAGAGAGCTGCGGCTATACTGCCTTTGTTGCCTTCTCTGGACCTGCAGCAGCAATGTCTGTGTGCAGAGATGGGGGCAGATCAGTGCTGAGCACAGCAGCCCCTGCTCCTGCTGGCCACACCATTCCTGATCCAGGCCAGGAGCCTTTGGCCTTCTTGCCCACCTGGGCACACTGCTGCCTCATGTCCAGCCTGCTGTCCATCAGTCCCTGCAGGTCCCTTTCTGCCTGGCTGCTCTCCAGCCACTCTGTCCCCAGCCTGTAGTGCTGCAGGGGTTGTTGTGGCCAAAGTGCAGGACCCGGCACTTGGACTTGTTAAACCTCACCTTGTTGGATTTGGGCCCTGGATCCAGCCTGTCCAGGGCCCTGTGCAGAGCCCTCCTACCCTACAGCAGATCCCGTCTCGCACCCAACTTGGTGTCATCTGCAAAGATGTCCTTGATTCCATGGGGCCCTTCAGTGTCACTCTGGCCTCTTGGTAACACCAGGCCCTGCACTGTCACACTGGTCTCCTTGGTTCCACGGGACCCCAAAATGTGACAGTGAACTTTTTGGCTATGTGGGACTTCACAGTGTCACAATGTTCTCTCTGTTGCCGCAGTTTCACAGTGACCCCTTGGTTCCATGGGGCCCCAGGGTGTCACAATGGCCCCATGGTCACATGAGGTCCCACACTGTCACCATGGTCTCTGTGGTTCCACAAGTCTCCTCAGTGTCACAATGGACTCCTTGTTTCCACAAGGTCACACAGTGTCACAACGTTCTTCCAGATCCCTTGAGGCCCCATCGTGTCACAGTGGCCCCTTGGTTACACAGGATCCTGCAGTGTCACAATGTCCCCTTGGTTCCATGAGGCCCCGCAGTGTCAGAACGGCCCCTTGGTTCCACTGGGCCCTGGAGTCTCCCAATGGTCTCCTTGGTTTTGCAGTGTCAAAATGGTGAAACCCCTTGGTTACACGAGGCCCTGCAGTGTCACAATGGCCTCTGTGGTTCCACGAGGACCCAGAGTGTCACAGGGCACTCCCTGGTTCCATTTGGCCCCACAGCACCACAATGGACCCCTGGTTCTGTGGGGCTGCACAGTGTCACCATGGTCCTCTTAGTTCCACAAGGCCCTGCAGTGTCACAATGGCCCCAGAGTGTCCCAATCATCACAGAATGACAGAATCAAATAGGCTGGAAAAGACCTTTGGGATCATCAAGTCCAACCAATGCCCTAATACTGCCTTGTCACCCAGACCATGCCACCAAGTGCCACTGGAGAGGGACAGTGACTCTGCCACCTCCCCCCTGGCCAGCCCATTCCAGTTCCCACTCACCCTTTCTGTGAAGAACTTCTTCCTATTGTCCAGCCTGAGCCTCCCCTGGTGCAGCTTAAGGCTGTGTCTTCTTGTCCTGCCCTCCAGCAGATCCACACTCACACCCAGCTTGGTGCCATCTGCAATTTGTGAATGGGGGACTCGATCCCCTCACCCCGATCATCAGTGAAGATATTAAACAGGACTGGGCCCAGCACAGATCCCTGGGGACAGCACCAGTGCCTGGACACCAGCTGGGTGCAGCACCATCCCCACCACTCTCTGGGCCCAGCCTCCAGCCAGCTCTTCAATCTCCCAGCCAGGAGGGAACCTGCCCAAGCCGTGGGCTGCAGCTTTTCCAGGGAATGCTGTCAGAGACAGTGTCAAAGGCACGGTGAAGTCCAGGCACACAACATCCACAGCCTTTCCCACATCCACAGGTGGGTCACCTGGTCATAAAAGGAGACCAGGTTGGTCAGGCAGGACCTGCCACCCCTAAATCCACGCTGGCTGGCTCTGACCCCTGGGCCATCCTGTGGGTGCCCTGTGATGGCACTCAAGGTGATCTGTTCCATAACCTTGCCGGGCACCCAGGTCAGGCTGACAGGCCTGGAGTTCCCCAGATCCTCCTGCCAGCCCTTCTTGGGGATGGGCTCACACTGGCACCTCCAGTGCTCTGGGCCCTCCCTGGGGAGCCAGGACTGATGGTAAATGATGGAGAGCAGCTTGGGGAGCTCATCCACCAGCTCCCTCATCCCCCTGGGATGGATCCCATCTGATCCCATACACCTGTGAGCATCTGAGTGGCTCAGCAGGTCACCAGCTGCTTCCTCCTGGATTCCAGGGGGCTGTTCTGCTCCCTGTGCCCATCTACCAGCTCAGGAGAACACTTGTCCTGAGGACAGCCTGTCATAATACTGAAAATTGAGACAAACAAGGTGTTAAGTAGTTCAGCCTTTTCCTTATCTTTAGTTAGTATATTCTCCACTGCATCCAATGAGTAGATGTTCTCTTCTCCTTCCTTTTGCTATAAATTGTTATAAAAACTCATTTTTTTCTTTACAGAAGCCATCAGATTAAGTTCTAATTGAGCTTTAACTTCTCTAATTTTCTTTCTGTATAACTTAACAATGTCCTTAAATACTTCCGTAGTTTCTGGTCCTTTTTCCCCTGAGTTGTCACAGATGCTCCACAGGCAGCCAGACGAGTCATTTTCCTAACTATATCATATTTTGCCCCACTGGGACAGGATGCTCCTTCCCCCTTAAGATTACTTTCTTGAAATATGTCCGTCCTTCCTGGACCCCTTTGTTTTTAAGGGCTGTTTCCCTTCAAAAAAGTCAGGACCTGATTTGGTACTCCCCAAATCTGCATCCTAAACAGGCCAAAGTCTGCCCATCCGAATTCCAGTGGAGAAGTTTTGTTGCTGCCCCTCCTTCCTTCACAGAGCATTGAAAACTTGATTATTTCATGGTCACTGTGCCCCAGGCAGCCTCCAAGCCCCACATCTGGCCCCAGCCCTTCTCTGTTTGTGAACAGCAGCAGACAGAGCTTTCCTTGGCAGTGGGAGTGTTACCAGAAATTTGGTGAAACAGAAAACTCCTTAACCCCAGTGTAGCATTAAGAAGCAGCATTCTTTATTCAGCTGGGTGCACGGGGGATAGCTCCTCCCAAAGCTGTACAGGTTAAATACAGGAAAGTTTCTGTTTATTTTCTGTATTTTTCACCCATATTCACTGATTGCCCTGGACTAAACACACATATGATAATCATTTCCCCAAAATCATTAACAGATTTCCCCTACCCCTTAGCATGTGTTCTTCTCTCCTGGGGGTCTCTCTGGTGGTCCCTGGTGCTCATGGACCCCAATGTTCCAGTGGGCCTGGCTGAGCTGGCAGGACACTGAGGCTGGTGAACTTCCAGTTCCCCTTCTCACACAATGGGCATTGTGTGGTTTCCATAGGCCTGGGGTTTTGGAGAACAAGCAAGCTCCAGGTGTCAGCTCAGCTGGTGTAGACAATTGATCATCTGGTAACATGAGGTCACAGAGTGGACTATGGCATCACAGATTGGGTTATGTGAGATCATTGAGCAGCAAGAGCATGATAGACTTCCTTTGTAACATCACAGAGTAGGCAGTGACAGATGAGAGGTCACAGATCTGACATCACAGAGCAGACTATGACATCACAGAGTTGGCTGGGACATCAGAAACCAGCTGGGAGACAGTGAAGAATAAGCTGTGACATCACAGAGCAGGCTGTGTGACATCCCAGAGGGGCTGTGTGACATCCCAGCAGGGCTGTGTCAGGTCACTGGGTTGGTCACTCTGCCCCAGCTCCCCCTCACAGTTTCTCCCAACAAGTCCAATGCTGTCCATGCCCAGCAGGGTCCCTGTCCCCTGGGATCCTCCTGGCCCACCTGGAGCCACAGCCTCCACCAAAGGATGTTCCACAGGATCCATCCCAGAGCCTGACATGGGGACAAGGGGCCAGGGCTGTGTGACCAGGACATCAAGGACGGGGATTATCCAGGTCACTGTGGCCTGGTTTGGGTTGCCCAGGGCAGGAAAGATGTCTGGCAGCTGGCAGCAGGGTCTGGGAAGGGCCTCCAAGGTGGGGCTGGAGCCCTTGGGCTGTGAGCAGAGGCTGAGGGAGCTGGGCTTGTCCAGCCCACAGCAGGGAAGGCTGAGGGGCTCCTCATCCCAGCCTGGCAGTGCCAGCCAGGAGGGGATGGAGAACACAGAGCCAGGCTCTTCACCGGGGGGCCTGGTGGGAGACAAAAGCCAATGGGTGGAAGGGGAAAGAGGGGAGATCAGCCAGGACAGGAGGAGATGAAATGAGTCAGGCTGGTTTCAGCATTTCCTCAACACCAAGAGCAGCCTGACCTCCCTTCTCCATCCACCACTGACAGCTTTGCAAATCAGGAAATGTTTGAGCTGTTTTTCTCCCACTCCAGGACGAGCATCCTGATACAAGAACTTAATTGTGTTTATATCTATCAGAGAACCAGGTTTATCTGAAATTAATTCTTGTATGGAAATCATTTGTGGATGGTGGACTCATCAGACACTGCTGGGACGTTGTACATAGCTCAGGGAAGAGCGAGATTGTTATTAAATTGTATCCTGTTCAACTGTGGTCTGTTGGCCATGGAGAGAAACTTTCGACACCATTGAGTCTCACCAGTTCCTGACCCCCAAAGGACACAAACCTGATGAGTTGAGGTTCCCACTCCATTGGAGGCAGCTGGAAGCCCTCCATAGCCAGAGCAGAGCTCCCTTGCCCCATAAAGTCCCTGGCAATGCAGGGATGAAGGAAACAGGACAGGCTGTGGGGATCAGGGGCAGGGCAGAGCCAGGGAGAAGAATGACTTTTGCATTGGATGGAGCTGTGCCTTCCCTTGGCTTTGTTGGCTGACAAGAAATGAACATCCCTCTGTGTCTCGGGCAGCTCCTTCTTCAAGGAAAGCAGGTGGGAGTTGGAGCCAAGGAGCTGAAAGCTGCAGGTGCAGCCTGGGCTGGAGGGAGCTGAGATTTGCACAAGGCTGCTCTGAGTGCCAGGGCTTGGATGGGGGAAATGGTGGGGTGGGGGTAGGGACAGAGTGTGATTGATTGTCAGCCATGAAGGGTCTTGATTTTCATATCTATTCCAACTGCTTGAGGAAGTACTTGGATTCAGTGTCAATTGGAGATTGCTTATAACAAAGGAAAAAAAAAACCCTAAACAGGATCTAAAAAATCTTTTCTCACTTTCTTTTTAAACACTTTGCATTTACTTTGGATATACTCCTGAGATCTGTCTAAGTAACCACAAATTATTTGAAAATTAAAAACAAAATATTCCCAGAGGCTTGGCTTTGTTAAGCTGTTCTGAATGTTAATGAGCCCTGGGGCACTGAATTCCTGCACTGAAGAGCTGAAGGCTGAACAAGCCTCTGCAGCAGGAAAATTCAGCAGCAGCCTCCAAGGTGCTGAGGATGTCAGCAGCCCCCAGTGAGGCCATCCCTGCCCAGAGAGCGTGGGGGAATGGGCAGACAAGGAGAGCGTCCCTGGGGCTGGGGCAGCACAACTCAGAGGCACCAGCAGCTCCAGCTGGGTAATGGAGTGTGGGATGTGGCTGGGAAAGCCCTGCCTGGGCTGGGCCAAGCAGGACACACAAGCCCTGACCCCCATCCCACAAACAACTCTTTTAGTGAGACATTTGAAAGGAATTACATTTGCTTGTGTACTCTGAGTTGGACTCCCTGGAGAAATACCAACAAGAGATTCTCAGGACCTCAAAACAACAAAACAGCCTTTACTGGTATCTTTGGAAAACCAGGGAAACTTTCTCAAAACGTTTATTATGACATTGTAGTGGTTTTGTTTTTTTTTAATTTAAGATTTTTGAATCTTGAGATTTTTTTAAATTAATGGTTTGATGAGTGTGGTGGGTTTTAGTGTTGGTTAATTATTTATTGATTTATTTTTTTGTGAGATAGGACTGCGAGAAAGGTAAAGTAAGCTTGAAATTTTAAAATGGTATAAAGAAAATTTTATTAAAAGCAAATTTTAAAACAGGCTGTAAGAATTAAACTCTTTAGAACACTTTTTTTTTCCTTACACCTTTTTCTTTTTTTACTGACAATGTAAGCAAAGTAAACTTAAAATTTCTAGTTAGTTTACTATTTCTAGAATTAACTTATTTAGTCTGCTTAGAGAGAGAAATTTTTCTTGTTAAAATTGTGGAGACTTTTTTACAAGAGGAATATTTTTTTTTTGTGGCTCTTAATATTGTCATGGATAACAGCTGTCTGGGGAACTTTATTCTTGTGAAGTTGTGTTTATTGCTAAAAGCTTTTTCACAGCTTGATGATGGGCATTGTCGACTTATGAGGTATTGTTTTAAAAACGAGTTATTTAAAGGTAAAATTTTTATTATTTACTTCTAAAATTATTTTTATCTCTTGGAATAGAGATCTTCTCTTGGGGATACTGGATTACTTTTTTTCCCCCTGTTTAAACTTTTTTATGAAATTACAGTTAGTTTTACATTTGTTTTAGTATGCAGGTTTTTGTTTGGTATTAATTTAAATTTTTTAAATAGTTTCATGTGTTATAAAGAAAAAGAGTTTATCTTTATAGTTTATAAGAGGATTTTAGTTTTAAGATTAATGTATTTTTTCTTCTTTTTTCTTGGGATTTAATTTCTTCTTACTGACTTTGATGATGTTTATGTTGTTTATTTCTATGTTTGTATTTTGGGTTTATGTTTGTATTTCATGTTTTTCTTTTACTTGAGGGAGAACTGAAGTATTGAAAGTTTATACACCTGAACTGTGGTAACTTGTGGTGTAAGTTGTGATTGGGTTGTGTTAGGACTGGTTTTATGGTTGTTTTTTGGGTTGTGTTTAATTTTAGTTGTAGGGTTATTTTGTATGGGTTGTAGGTTGTAGGAGTTTCTGGCTTTAGTTGTTTTGGGGGGAGGGAACTTGATGGTAAGATTTTAGCAGCTGTGGCATGCTTTGTTCTGGTTGGGGTTTTGTTTCCCTGTTTGGGAGTTGTTGGGGTTTGTTTGGTCAGAATGGGGCCAATGGGGAGGGGCAGCCTGGGAGGGGGGAAGGGGCTCAGCCCATGGCAGGGTTGCTTGGTTTGGTTTGGTTTGGTTTGGTTTGGTTTGGTTTGGTTTGGTTTGGTTTGGTTTGGTTTGGTTGAGATGGGGCCAGGGCTGGGCCTGCTGCTTCTTTGTTGACTGGAAAAGAAAGAGGAGGTTCCTGGGTTTTTCCATCTTTAACATTTGTGTTTCACAGAGGCGTGTTCAGTATCTTAGTGGTTTAACAGATTGTCAGTAACACAAAAAGTTTTGTATTACTTTTTAAAATTCTTCTCATGTTAAGCTACAACAGACATTCATACAAGAAAAAAAAACATTCCTCAAAGCATTGACTTGGCCCATTCAGCTTCAAAAACTCTAAACCTGTTCAATTTCATGTTAATCAAAATTTGCAGGAGCACAGAAACAGAAGAAGAAGACACAGAAATAGAGCAAGACAAAAAACGATTACAGAGAAGCACACACACAACTACCAACTCCTGGATTCCAGCACTGTTCAGATGGAAATTCCAAGAGGATGCACAGTCAAGTTGTGTGTTTGCCTTGTGGTCAGCCTTCAATACCCCTTGGTCTCCCTGGGCCCTTCCCCCAGGTGGGACTTGGGCTCATTTGGTCCCTCAGGAGCTGGGCTGGGGCTGCAGAGGTGGCTGTGGAGCATTGCCTGTGCTGTGCCAGGGACTGGCAGCCACTGCTGGGCTGGGATAGAGGCTCTGGGGGGATTGGGGTTCCAGGGCAGGGCAAGGCTGGACCTGCCTCTTCCTCCCCCAGACATGAAATGTTTTGAGCCAACAATCTCCTCCAGTCTGTCACAGCAGGGAATGTTGGAGGTGAAACTCCAATTCTGGCCAAGGACACATGACTGAGAAGGACAGTTCTTTTCCATAGGAAGGAAAGCACAGAGCCCCAGTGTTTGGAAGGCAGGTGAGAGCCTCACTAGGACAAGGCCAGCCAGACTTGTCAGGAATGGCAGATTTTGTCTGGAAGCACACTTTGGATTTAAGAAATTTATGAGGTGGAACCCCAATCTCACCCATGGGTGCCTTGAGAAGCAGGATGGTTCTTGCCCATAAGAAGGAAAGCACTGAGCCTTCCCCAGTGTTTTGGGGACAGATGGGAGGTGGCCCTTGTGTAACCATTGCCAGCCAGACTTGTCCTGGCAATATTCCAATGGGAACAATCTCTGGATATAAGCAAATTTGGAAGTGAAATCCTCATTCTGGCCATGGGTGCCTGGAGGAGAAGGACAGATCTATTCCATATGAAAGAAAGTACAGAACACCAGTGTTTCAATAGCAGATAAGAAGAGACCCTCAACATGCGAAGGTTAAATGAACCAGTCAGGCAGTCCATGGGAGGTCAAACCAACAGGACCTTCTCTGTGTTCCCTTGGTTTTATGGGGCCCCATAGCGTCACAATGGCCCCTTGACTACAAGAAGATCTGCAGTGTCTCAATGGTCCCAGCGATTCCATGAGGGCTTGTGGTGTCACAATGGCCTCCATGGTTCCCCAGGCCCCACAATGTCACGTGATTCCTCTGTTCCAAGAGCCTTGAAATGTCACAATGGACCTTTGCACTCTGGGGGTCTGCAGTGTCACAATGGTGTCCTTTGGTTCCACAGTGTCACAATGGACCATTGATGACAGGAGGCCCCTCTGTGTCACCCTGGAGCTTTGGTTCAATGCAGCCCTGCAGTGTCACAGTGAACCCTTGGTTCAATGGGGTTCCACAATGTCACCATGGCCCCTTGGTTTCATGCAGCCCTTCAGTGTCACAATTGTCTCCTTTGGCTCCACAGTGTCACAATGGACCACTGATGACACGAGGTCCTGCAATGTCACAATGGACCTTTGGTTCCAGGCAGCCCTGCAGTGTCACAAAGGCCTCTTTGTTTTTCGAGGCCCCACAGTATCACAATGGTCCTCTTGGTTCTGCGGGGACCCCCAGGGTCACAATGGTCTCACTGGTTCGATGACACCTCATGGTGTCACAATGCTTTGCTTATTCCATGGGGCCTCATAGTGTCACAATGGTCTCCATTATTCCATGAGTCCCCTCAGTGCCACAATGGCCCCTTGGTTCCACGACACCCCACAGTGTCACAATGGCCTCCATTGTTCCATGAGGTCCCCTGGTGTCACAATGGATCCTTGGTTTGAAGGGGCCTCTCAGTGTCACAATGACCCCTACATTCCATGGACCCACACAGAGTCAGTATGGTCCCCTTGCTTCAATGAGGCCACACTGTGTCACAATGGTCCTTTGGTCTCACAGGGCCCCAGAGTGTCACAATGCCCTCAGGGGAATTTCTCACAGGTGCCTTGCACTGACTCTTTGTGTCTGTGTGCACACAGGATTGCCTGTGCTGGGGAAATGTGGCAGAAATGCTGCTCTCTGAGGGGTTTGAGTGCTGTGGATAGCTGAGTCAGTCAGGCCTGTAAGTGAGGTTAGGTCATGACGTCTAAGCGAAGTTAAATGCTGCAAAGAGTTGTTCTTTCTGCTAAGTTGTTATGTTTAATATAAGTTATTAGCTAAGTTAAATATTTTTAAATGTTAATCCTCTGTTAAATTTAAAGTCATAGTTTATAAGTTAGGTTAAATACTGTTAAGTGCTGTTCTTTTCCTAAATTGTGAAGTTTAAGGTACCAGTTAAGGTGTAAGTTAACTCCTGTTAGGTTTGAACTCTGTAAAGCTTTTAGGCCGTATTCCTTTTATCCTTGCTGTCACTGTCTTTGTGTCACACACACACAGAGACAGTTCTTGGTTCATTTCTGGTTTGATTGCCTGGATTTTATTTGGTTTTGCTGTTGCTTTGTTTCCTTGGTGTGCCTCAAGCGTTCACTCAGGAGCAGAGTGACTCTTGCCAAGGAACTTTGTGCTGCTGTCCCTTCATATTCAATCTGGTTTTTGCTGATCCCTTGCTGGGGATTTTGTCAGCGCTCTCAAGGCCTCGTTGGTAACAGGGTGAAGGAGCCCTGGCCCAGGCTCTGGCCCTGGGGGACACGGGGACGCTGCCGGGGGGTCCCTGTCCCCCTGTGCCACCCCCAGGGCCCCGGCCCCCCGTCCCCGTGTCAGGCTCTGGGGTCGATCTCGTGGAACATCCTCTGGGGGAGGCTGCGGGGCCGGGGGCGGGGGGACCCGGGGGGACAGGGGACCCCGCTGTGCACGAGCAGGGTTGGACTGCTCTGGGGGGAGCTGTGAGGGGGGCTGGGGCAGAGTGACCTCCCCAGTGACCTCACACAGCCCCTGTGATGTCACAAAGCCCCTGTGATGTCACAAAGACCCTGTGATGTCACCCAATCCGTGTGATGTCATACAACAATATCTGTGATATCACACGGCCAACACTGGGATGTCACACAGCTGTCTCTGTGATGTCACAATGTCCCTGTGATGTCACACAGCCATATCTGTGAATTTACACAGCCATATCTATGATGTCACACTGCCCCTGTGATTTAATGCAGAAACCTGTGATGTTACAAAATCCTCATGATGTCACAGAACCAACTCTATGATGTCTCCCTGTGATGTCAAACAGCAGTGCTGTGATATCACAAAGTGCTTTGATGTCATAAAGTTACCCTGTGATGTCACAGTCTGTTCTGTGATGTCATAGCCTGCTCTGTGATATTATACAGCCACCTGGTGATGTCACAACCCACCCTCTGATGCCACAGGGCCACACTCTGTAATAGCAGAGTCTTCTCTATGGCCTTACATCCTACTCTGTGACATCACAGCCAGCTCTGTGACTTCACAACTCCCTCAGTGATGTCACAAAACCCTCAAGAAATCAGTTACATTGAAACACTAAAGTTTCTTGTACTTTGAAGCGATCCCTGTCAGGGACACAACTGAGAAAGTGTCCCCAGGTTCCAGGTAGAGCAGAACACTGGAGGCAGTGATGACAGGTAGGGACAAGCAAGGCAAAGGTGTCTCTGGTGCTGAGCAAACCTGGATGTGCTTGAGGAATGCAAAGGGCCAAGGCCTGAGCCCCAGCCCCTGGCCAGGCAGATCCTGTCCCTCCCTCCTTGCTCAGGGCTCTTCCCGGGATGGGCACTGGCATGTGGGGATGGGCAATGCCAAGGGCAGGAGCATGGGGCGGCCCCTGCCAGGCTGCTGAGCAGGGACAAGGAGGCAATGAGGCCCCAGGCCTGCAAGGGTCACTTGTCCCCTTGTGGCCTCAGGCCCAGGCCCAGCAGCCATGGCCAAAGTGCTGCCCAAGTTGGCTCTGTCAGTGCTGTCTTGCAGCTGCTGCCCATCCCTGTGCCCTGTGCAGCCCAGGCTGTCCCACGCTGTCCCTGCCCTGCGCCTCTGTCCCTGCAGGCTGTCGGCATCCCCCGGCTGCCCCACCTGGCTGGGCCCTTCCTTTGCTGACAGCTCTGCCTCCTGCCTGCCTCTGCCTGCCCACACAGAGCCTTGGGCTTGATACCAAAAGGGTTAATTCAATCCAATACCGAAAATTCAATTCAAAAGGGTTAATTCAATTTTTACTGTGTCTATGAACATTTAGCACAGGAACAAGGCATGCAGGGGCTGCATTTCCAGCAAGGATGGTTGGAAGGCAAGAAGAAGGCTTTTGGCTCAAGAATGCAATGATAGAAAATCAAAGGACTGAACGTGGGAACTTAGGGTGGGTTTTATGGAAATGGGTAAATTGTAATACACCTTTAGTAACACTGGTAGAATTACATATCCACATAAGGTTAGGAGTTATCCCTTACTAGACCCCACGGCTGAATAATATACCCTTGTTAATAGAAAATTAGTGTTAATGAGACTTTTTCTGATATTTTGGATATTTGGTGATGGTGGGGCCTCACAGAACAAGGAGTCTGCTGTGACACTGAGCAAACTCATGGATCAAAGGGTCCATTGTGACACAGAGAACCCCATGGTACCAAAATCCATTTTGGTACAATAGGGCTACATTGAACCAATGGTTCTTTTGCGGTACTACTGATCCAAGGAGAACCTTGTGACACTGAGAAACCTCTGGTGACCATTGTGACACAGCAAGGCCTGGTGAAACCATGGGTCCATTGTGGCACTGCAGAACCTCACAGAAACAAGGTTGCTGTGTTCTGCTATGGAACCTCATGGAACAAAGGGGCCATGGTGACACTGCAGAACCAAGGAGACTGCTGCTGGCAGTATGAAATCATGAAGTCATGGGACCAGAATTCCATTGTGACACAGCAAGGCCTCGTGGAACCAAGGGCCCATTGTTAAATTGCGTGGCCTCATGGAACCATGAGCCATTGTGACACAGCATGGCCACATGGAGCCAAGGGGCCATTGTGACACTGTGGATCCAAGGAGACCCTTGTGTCTGAGGAACCTTATGGAACCAGGAGTCCATTGTCACATTGTGGGGCCCTGTGGAACCAAGGGGACCACAGTGACTTTGCAGGGCCTCACTGGAGACTATTCTGACACTTTGGGACCCACTGGAACCAGGGGGCCATTACAGCATGGCAGGGCCTCATGGAATCAAGGGGAATACAGTGAACGCTGTTGGTCTCCATGGGATGAAGGGTCCAGTGGAACTAAGGATACCATTGTGACACTCTGGGGCAGCATGGAACCAAAGGTCCATTGTGACACAGCAGGGCCTCATGGAACCATGGAGGCCATTTTTACACTTTGAGGCCTTGTGGAACCAAAGGGCCATTGTGGCACTTGAGAGCCTTGTGGAGCCAGGGGGACCACAGTGACACTGTGGGGCTCAGTGAAATCAATGGTCTGCTGTGACACTGCAAGGCCTTATGGGATCATGGAGACCATTGTGACACCAAAGGCCTCACTGAACCAAGGGGCCACTGTGACACTACAAGGCCTCATGGAAGCAAGGAACCATTGTGACACTATGGATTCTTGGCAGGCCAAGGGGCAGTTGTCACACTGTGTGGCACTATGGAACAAAGGAGTTCATTGTGACCCTACACAGCCCCATGGAACCAAGGGTTATTGGAACAGTGCTGGACCCCATGGAACCAAATGTCCATGGTGACACTGTGAGGCCCCATGGAATAAGCAAAGCATTGTGACACTGTGAGGCCACATGGAACCAGTGAGACCATTGTGACCTTGGGGGTCCCCACAGAACCGAGAGGACCATTGTGATACTGTGGGGCCTTGTGAAGTCAAGAGGCCTTTGTGACACTGCAGGGCTGCATGGAACCAAAGCTCCAGGGTGACACAGAGGGGCCTCGGTCATCAATGGTCCATTGTGACACTGTGGAGCCAAAGGAGACCATTGTGACACTGCAAACCCTCAGAGTCCAAAGGTCCATTGTGACATTGCAGGGCTCATGGAACAGAGGACTCACGTGACATTGTGGGGCCTGGGGAACCACAGAGACCATTGTGACACTGCAAGGCCTCATGGAATCAGTGGGACCATTGTGATACTTTGGGGCCTTCTGGAACCTTGGGGCCATTGTGACACTTTAGGACCCCATTAAACCAAGTGTCCATGGTGACACTGCTGGACCCCTAGGAATCAAGTCACCATAAGGACACTGCAGGGCCCCGTGGATTCAAGGCATCATTGTGACACTGTGGGGCCCCATAAAACCAAGGGGACACAGAACAAATGTGGCTGGTTTGGCCTCCCATGGACTGCCTGACTGGTCCAGCTGACGTTGGCAGGCTGAGGGTCTCTTCTCATCTGCTGCTGAAACACTGGGGTTCCGTGCTTTCCTTTCCACTGGAAAAGAACTCTCCTTCTCCTGCAGGCACCCATGGCCAGAAATGGGATTTCACCTCCAAATTTCCTTATATTCAGAGATTGTTCACATAAGCATATTGCCATGACAAGTCTGGTTGGTAATGGTTTCACAAGAGTCAGCTCTCATCTGTCCCTAAAACACTGGGGAAGGCTCTGTGCTTTCCTTCCTATGGGAAGGAACTGTCCTGCTTCTCCAGGTGCCCATGGCTGAGACTGGGCTTCCAACTCAAAAATTCCCTATATCCAAAGGCTGCTCCCAGACAAAATCTACCATTCCTGACAAGTCTGCCTGGCCTTGGCCTAGTGAGGCTCTCACCTGCCTTCCAAACACTGGGGCTCTGTGCTTTCCTTCCTATGGAAAAGAAATTTCCTCCTCATCCAGGTGCCAATGGCAAGAATTGATATTTCACCTCCAACATTGCCTTACTGTGAGACACTGGAGGAGATTGTTGGCTCAAAACATTTTGGGGGAGGGAAGGAAGGGGCAGGTCCAGTCCTGCCCTGCCTTGGAACCCCAGCCCTGCCCTGCCCTGGAACCCCAATCCCCCCAGAGCCTCTATCCCAGCCCAGCAGTGGCTGCCAGTCCCTGGCACAGCACAGGCAATGCTCCACAGCCACCTCTGCAGCCCCCAGCCCAGCTCCTGAGGGACCAAATGAGCCCAAGCCCCACCTGGGGGAAGGGCCCAGGAAGACCAAGGGGTATTGAAGGCTGACCACAAGGCAAGTACACATCTTGACCCTACCTCCTCTTGGAATTTCCATCTGAACACCTCTGGAATGCAGGAGTTGGCAGCTGTGTGTGTGCTTCTTGGGATCTTGTCTTTCCCTTCTTTCCCTCTTTCTGTGTCTTCTTCTGTCTCTGTGCTCCTGCAAATTTTCATTAACATTAAATTAAACACACTTACAGTTTGTGAAGTTGAATGGGCCTAGTCAATGCTTTCGTAAGTGTTTTTTGTTGATTGAATGTCTTTCGTAGTTTGACATGACATTTTAAGAAGTAATACAAAACCTTTTCTGTAACTGACAATCCGCTAAACCACTGAGATACTGAACACGCCTCTGTAAACACATCGGTTAAAGACGAAAAAACCCAGGAACCTCCTCTTTCTTTTCCAGTCAACGCAGAAATAGCAGGCCCTGGCCCTGGCCCCCATCTCAACCAAACCAAACCAAACCAAACCAAACCAAACCAAACCAAACCACCCTGCCCTGGGCTGAGCCCCTTCCCCCCTCCCCAGGCTGCCCCTCCCCATCGGCCCCATTCTGACCAAACCAAACCCCAACAACTCCCAAACAGGAAAACAAAGGAGGCTACAAAATCCCAACCAGAACAAACCCAGCAACAGCTATTAAAATCTTACCATCAAGTCCCCTTCCCCTAACAGAACTAAAGCCAAAAACTACTATAACCTAAACCCATACAAAATAACCCTACAAGTAAAATTAAATACAAAACCCACTAAAATACCAAATAGCAATCCTAACACAACCCAACCACAACTTCCACCAACTCCCACAAGTTACTGAAAGGTCAGGTGTTAATCCTTTAAATACTTCAATCCTCCCACAAATAAAAGAAAAAAACAAAATATAAGCATATAAAAAATATTAAATGATCAACATCAGTAAAGAGGAAATTAAATCTCAAATAAAAAAGAAGAAAAAAATATCTTAATATTAAAACTAAAATCCTCTAATAAACTATAAGGAAAAAGTCTTTTTAATTATAAAACATATAACTAATAAAAAATATTCAAATTAACATCAAACGAAAACCTCCATACTAAAAAACAAATATTAAAATACTGCAATTTCATCAAAAGTTTAAACAGGGGAAAAAAAGTAATCCAGTATCCCCAAGAGAAGATCTATATTTCCAGAGGAAAAAAAGTTATTTCAAAAGAAAATTATAAAAATTTTTACCTTTAAAGAACTCATCTTTAAAACAATATCCCATAAATTGACATGACCCATCAATAAGCTGTAAAAAAGCTTGCAGCAATAAATCCAACTTCACAATAACAAAGTTCCCCAGACAACTGTTATCCATGAAAAGATTATTAATTACACAAAATGTCATTTTTAATCTTGAAAAAAAATCTCTGTAACCTTAACAAGAAAAACTTCTCTCTAAAGTAAACTAAAAAAAGAGATTATTCTAGAAATAGTTAACTAACTACAAATTTTTAGGGTTCTTACACTGTCAGTAAGAAAAAGTTGTAAAGAAAAAAACTGTTCTAAAGAGTTTATTTTATTCTTACTACCTTTTTTCTTTTATTTACTTTTAATAAATATTTTTTGTACTTTATTAAAATTTTACGCCTACTTTACCTTTCTCACAATCCTATCTCACAACAAAAAAAAAAACATAAATAATCAACTGTCATTAAAAGCTACCACACTCATTAATACATAAACCAAGAAGTCTCAAGATTTTTCTAATCTTAAATTAAGAAAGCAAAACCACGACAATGTCATCATAAACCATTTACCAAAGTTTCTGATTTTCCAAAGTTGCCAGCAAAGGCTGTTTGGCTGTTTTGAGCTCCTCAGAATCTCTTGTTGGTAAGTACTCCAGGGAGTCCAACTCATAGGACACAAACAATTGTAATTTCTTTCAAATGTCCCTTTAAAAGAGTTGTTTAGGGGATGGGGGTCAGGGCTTGTGTGTCCTGCTTGGCCCAGCCCAGGCAGGGCTTTCCCAGCCACATCCCACACTCCATTGCCCAGCTGGAGCCGCTGGTGCCTCTGAGTTGTGCTGCCCCAGCCCCAGGGACGCTCTCCTTGTCTGCCCATTCCCCCACGCTCTCTGGGCAGGGATGGCCTCACTGGGGGCTGCTGACATCCTCAGCACCTTGGAGGCTGCTGCTGAATTTTCCTGCTGCAGAGGCTTCTTCAGCCTTCAGCTCTTCAGTGCAGGAATTCAGTGTCCCAGGGCTCATTAACATTCAGAACACCTTCACAAGCCAAGCCTAAGGGAATAATTTAATTTAATTTTTGAAATCGCTTGATGAGCCTTCAGCTCTTCAGTGCAGGAATTCAGTGTCCCAGGGCTCATTAACTTTCAGAACACCTTAACAGGCCAAGCCTCTGGGAATAATTTGATTTAAGTGTTCAAATCCTTTATGGTTGATTAGACAAATTTCAGAAGTGTATTCAAAGTGAAGGTATTCTATTTAAAAAGACAGTGAAAACAAATTTTTTTGGGTCCTGTATTTTTTTTACTGCTAATTCATTGATATGTGCAATCTGAAATTGTCACTGATTCCAAGTACCTCCTCATGCAGTTGGAATAGTTATGAAAATCAAGACCCTTCATGGCTGACAATCAAACAGACTCTATCCCTACCCCCACCCCACCATTTCCCCCATCCAAGCCCTGGCACTCAGAGCAGCCTTGTGCAAATCTCAGCTCCCTCCAGCCCAGGCTGCACCTGCAGCTTTCAGCTCCTTGGCTCCAACTCCCACCTGCTTCCCTTGGAGAAGGAGCTGCCCGAGACACAGAGGGATGTTCATTTCTTGTCAGCCAACAAAGCCAAGGGAAGGCACAGCTCCATCAAATGCAAAAGTCATTCCTCTGCTGGATATTAAATCCACTTTCCACAGTAGGCAGTCTCAGATCAATGGGAAATATCTTCTTTGCCCAGCACAGATCCCAAGGTCCCTGCAAACCCTCCCTGCCCCGATTCTGCCCACATGAGTCACATGCTGAAGTCATCAGAGAGCTGAGGTGTGTGCTGGAATTCAATGCCCTCCCCATCCCGCAGCAGCCCTGCATTTCCCTCCTGCAGCCTTGGTCTCCAGCACAGCCATTGTGATAAATAGGTATGATTCGTGCTGATAAAATTGAAACAGCAATCAATATTGGTACAGGAATTAATATTTGGGAATAATAAAAATAGTTAAAAGTGGTAATGCCAAAGAAGAGAGGGAGAGGAGGGGCTCCACCCCCCACTCCCGGGAGATGTTCACAAGGACAGGAGGAAAGAAGCCGAAGATACAGTTGCTAAAAATGAGCAGAAAGGAAGCAAAACCTGGTTGGGTCCCAGAAAATGCTAATTATAAGGGATTTATTGCCTTGATATGTAGATATAGTGATATGTTAGTCTTGGCTTACATTGTACTGGCTTGGTGCGCATGTGTAACCCAAAGGTGAATTAAAGGACACAGAGGAAGACTACGACATCTTCATCAGACGACCCCCAAAGACTTGTGCGACCACCAAACCGAGTGGTGGAGCATGCACAGTAAAGGTGGTGATGAGGGCGGAGATAGAAATATGAGGAACTGAAAATAGGAGGAGATGGTATTAACCCATGGCATAAAAGGGGGTAATTTTTACTTGGCAAGCTTGTACGTGAGGTGGCAAGGGTCCCAGAGCCCTGCACTCCGTACCCCGCGGTTATCTTTTGCTTATGCACTATTATTTGAACCAAATTATCCCTTATTTATATATTTTCTAAACGATTTAATTAAAATTGCTGCTATCTCAAATATTGTTTGGTTTTTTTTCTGAAGGGATAATTGGGCAAACATAACATTTATAACAAGAGACCAGAAAGCAAGAGCAGATGAACCAGTGCAGTCGCCACCAAGAAGATCACGTTCACACGCTGTGGGCAGCAACCCCCTCAGGCCGTGCCACGATCCCCAGGTGCAAGGGGGGTCACGATGGTTCGTGTTACTGATCTCAGAGTGCAGAGACACACAGCAGGGGACTTTCAGTATTAACCAATACAAATGCACCTTTTATTGAGTGCCCACAGCAGATGCAACAGAAGGATTAGAAAGCAGATAAAGGAGAGAGACAGAGAAAAGGAGTGGGGGAATAGCTACCAACAGAGAGATGAAATCCTCGTGGTCCGGCCAATAGATCTGTCTGCTCAAATCAGGGAGAGTCTCAAAGTCTTTGGTTAACTCAGGGGTCTTTCATCTACCGCCGGGAGGGGAGCAGGACAGCACATGGAGGGAACAGTGGAGAATAAATCCATTGGGAACAGGTACAGACAGTCCAGTTCTGAACAGCACAAACCGGTGCCAGCAGTGAGTGGGGCCCGTTGTTTCAGGACTGGTTCCTATGGGAAACATCCCACTTCCTATGGCAGACATCCCGCTCCAGTCAGGCCAGCACCCCCGGGTTAGAATTTGAAGGGTCTCAGTCTCAGTCCTTGGGGAGGGCTTCAATCTCCGTCCTTGACGGTGGCTGTGAGGCAGATGAGGCATCTTTGGACCGTCTCTAACAGACTGACATCCTAAAACATAAAATAAATTATACATTTCCCATTAAAATAAAATTTACTGAATTAATAAAATTATAGTTACATTTCTTATTTATAATAGTATTATTCTATATTTGTATTACCAAATTTTAATATTTATATCAAAAAATCCATACATTTTTAGCAAGCAAAACATTTATTGGTCATTTGTTCTAAGTAACACAATTCCCTTCATTAATTCATTGAGCAGTGTGGCTATTGATTTCTCCTTCGTTATGCTAATTAGTCCCATTTTAAATCCTTTTGTCATCTTTCTTATCATTTTACAGACAGGGTAAAAGGGGCCACTTCGGGGTCCGTGGAGAACTTTCTGGGGCACATTTGGGGCAGTTCTGGGTCTGGGGAAGGAATTCAGAGAGAACTTGAGGGTCTGGAGGACACTTGGGGGAGACGGGTGGGGACTTGGAGAGGCACTCATGAATTCTGAGGGACAGTTGGGGTCCGGGACAGAACTTGGGGGTCCAGGGCGGCCCTTGGGGGTCAGGGAGGGGAATTCGGGGCCCTTCGGGGTCCGGGCGAGCCCTTGGGGGTCTCTGACGGGGCTCTCTGGGGCAAGGGGGATGATGGGAGTTGTAGGTGCGGGTATAACACGGTATAACAGGGCCGCGGAGCATCACGGGAGTTTGAGGCGCAGGTGCAATGGCTCTCCTTGCGACGCGAGGCATGACGGGAGATGAAGTCCCGGATGGTACAGCACGGGAGATGCACTGCGGAGCATGATGGGAGCCGTAGTCCCGGAAGTGGCTCCAAGGCCGCGTTTGGCGTTCTTGGGGGAAACTTCTGCGTCCGAGCCGCAACTTGAGATCCTCGGAGGAACTTAAACGGTTCGAGAGAACTTGCGGGGAGCTCGGTGAGCTCTAACCGGGCTCTTTAGGGCGGGAGGCACAGCAGGGGTTTTAGGCACGGGACCGTGTTCTGAGGGGCTCTGGGCCAAGAGGGATGAAAGAACTTGAATACCCAGAAGTGGCTGTACCGGGCATCTGTGGGGTCAGGAGCACTCAGGGGATCGGGGGACGCTTTTACGAGGTCCCGAATGGGCGCTGAGGGGGTACTGAGAGATCCTGGAGGATCTGTGGAACACCTAAGGGACAAAGGGGGGGCGGATGCCGGGGTGTTCTGTGGAACGCGGGGCATGACGGGCGCTGTAGTCCCGGCTGTATTAGGGCTCAATCGGGCCGCGGGGCATGACGGGATTTGTAGGCAAAAAAAGGTGATGCCAATATCGGCACCGCTTCCGTGGTCCTAAACCAGGCACTGATTGGCTTTGGGCAGTGATGGGCGAGAGTCTCGGCAAATGGGATGCGGTGGAGACGGGAGCCCCTTCAACTTCTCCAGTCCCTCCGAGTACGGCTCAGTTCATCCCCAGTACAGATCAATACAACCCCAGTACAGCCCAGTTCATCCCAAGTAGAACCCAGTAAAACCGCAGTGACCCTCCAATCCCTCTCAGGACAGACCAGTCCCTTCCAATTCACCTGAGTCCGTTTCCAGTCCGTCCCAGCTCCTCCCAATGTCATATACAGGATGCGCCAGTGTCCCCAGTTTGCACCAGTATCCCCCAGTGTCACTCCCAGTTTGTCCAAGTATCACTCCCAGAATGTCCCAGTGTCTTCAACAGGGTTTCCAGTGTTCCCCAGTATGTCCCAGTCCTCCCCAGTGTCATTCCCAGTATGTCTCAGTGACTCCCAGTATGTCCCAGTGTCTCCCACAGCGTTCCCAGTGTTCCCCAGTATGTCCCAGTCCTCCCCAGTGTTTCCAAGGACAGTTTAATTTCTCACCGTGGCCGTGGCAGCCAAACCCAGCAGTGGGGTCAGTGCAGTGCCCATGGCCACAGCCCCTTGCAGGGGCCCAGTGCAGCTTGGGCTGATGATCCACCCTCACAGCTGGCCCAGGGCAGCTCTGCAGTGCCTTTGGTGGCACCTGGGGCTGGCACACACCTGAGCAGTGTGTCTGCTTGCAGTGGGGAAACTCAGGAGTTTGAGATTGCTGCAAAATGTACAAAAAGGGAAAACCCCTCCTAGGCTGGGTGCAGCCAGCTCTGCAAGCACAGCAGGTCCCAGGGCAGTGAGGACAGACAGGATGGGACTGGGCAGTGTGGAGCAAGGTTATCCACACTGGGTCAGAGCTCCAGGCACAGCTTCTGTGAGCAGGCCAGAGCTGCTGAGGAGAGACCCTGGGTCAGTATCAATCACAGAATGCTGCAATCACCTCTGCTCAACAGAGAAATTTAATAAAAGACACCCTTTAAAATAGGAATGTATATTTTATTATTGCTCTTTGAAATCTTTCTTCATAACTGGACTAGGAAAACTTTAATGACCCTCTCAGGGCTTTGGTGTTGTTTACATCAGACTCAGTCCTTGAGATTGTCTTGAAAAAACTTCTCAAGAACTCAAAGTTAAATTTAAACTCCAAATTAAGTTTTAATGGGTCCCACAGAGGGAACCGACTGAGAAAGTTTTCACCAGTTAGAGCAGAACACTGATGGACGTGATGACAGGTTGGACAAACAAGGCAAAGGTGTCTCTGCTGCTCAGCAAACCTGGATGTGTTTCAGGAATGCAAAGAGCCAAGGCCTGAGCCCCAGCCCCTGGCCAGGCAGATCCTGTCCCTCCCTCTTTGCTCAGGGCTCTTCCCTGAGCATCCTCTTCCAACCATTCCTGCTGGGAAAGCAGCCCCTGAATGCCTTGTTCCTGTGCTGAAAGTTAACAGGCAGGGGAAAAATTGAATTAACCTTTTTGGTATCAGGCCCAAGGCTCTGTGTGGGCAGGCAGAGGCAGGCAGGAGGCAGAGCTGTCAGCAAAGGAAGGGCCCAGCCAGGTGGGGCAGCCGGGGGATGCCGACAGCCTGCAGGGACAGAGGCGCAGGGCAGGGACACCGTGGGACAGCCTGGGCTGCACAGGGCACAGGGATGGGCAGCAGCTGCAAGACAGCCCTGACAGAGCCAACTTGGGCAGCACTTTGGCCATGGCTGCTGGGCCTGGGCCTGAGGCCACGAGGGGACAAGTGACCCTTGCAGGCCTGGGGCCTCATTGCCTCCTTGTCCCTGCTCAGCAGCCTGGCAGGGGCCGCCCCATGCTCCTGCCCTTGGCATTGCCCATCCCCACATGCCAGTGCCCATCCTGGGAAGAGCCCTGAGCAAGGAGGGAGGGACAGGATCTGCCTGGGCAGGGGCTGGGGCTCAGGCCTTGGCCCTTTGCATTCCTGAAACACATCCAGGTTGGTTTGCTCAGCATCAGAGACACCTTTGCCTTGCTTGTCCATCACTGCCTGTCATCACTCCCTCCAGTGTTCTGCTCTTCATGGAACCTGGGGACATTTTCCCAGTAGTGTGCCTCTGTGGGACCCATTAAAAATTCAAGAAAATTTGAAGTCTGAATTTAACTTTGAGTTCTTGAGAAGTTTTTTGAAGACACGCTCAGGGACTGAGTCTGATGTAAACAACACCAAAGCCCTGAGAGGGTCATTAAAGTTTTCCTAGTCCAGTTATGAAGAAAGATTTCAAAGAGCAGTAATAAAATATACATTCAAATTTTAAGGGTGTCTTTTATTAACTTTCTCTTTAGAGCAGAGGTGATTGCAGCATTC
>WSPJ01000076.1:37659-90147 GCA_009764595.1 Geothlypis trichas
CCCAGGGCACCAAGACTTGGCTTCTCTTTGTCCCCACCTGTCATCACTGCCTGCAGTTCTCTGCTCTGCCTGGGGCCTGGGGACACTTTCTCAGTCGTGTCCCTCCCTGGGACCCATTAAAAGTCCAAGAAACTTTGGAGTTGGATTCTGCCTTGGAGTTCTGGAGAGGTTTCTTCAGCTCCCTCTCAGGGACTGATGTTCAGGGCCTGAGCACAAAGCCCCAGAGGCTCATTCAAGTCCTTGTGCTGTGTCTGTGCTGCTGAGCTGGGCTGGGCTCCTGGCACAGAGGCAGCTCCTGGTAAGCAAGAAGAGCTTCAAAAGCACATTTCTCTTGATGAGCAGCTCTTCTGCCAGCCCAGCAGGGCTGGGGCACTGCCTGCAGCCAGCCCGGGCACAGCACAGAGGCACAGAGAGCTTCAATCAGTCAGGGCTGGGAAGGGGCTGAGAAGTGCCTGGGGCACAATCACTGCCAGCCCTTGGCACAGGAACCTCTGGCTGCAGGACAATGCAGCTGCAGCTCCTGGAGCCATCTCCTAAAGCTGGAACATCCCAATGCCTGCAGAGCCTGTGAGTACAACTCTGAGTATTTCTGGTGCAGGGGATGTGAAATGCTCATGAAGGTCTGATATGTTGAGGGGTTCTGATCAGTCATAGAATATTTCTGAAACAATGAATTTTACAAAATTGAGGAAATTTCCTAAGACAACGTATTCAGTTTCCTACTATTGGAGAATGGCAAGGAGGGATAATAAATATTAAAGGTTGATTATATATTATTAATTATGTGTTTTTACAAGTGCCTAAGAAATCTGAAATGTTACTTTTAGTGATCAATAGGTTCACAGGAGATCCCTAATGTGCTTTCAGCCACTCTACCCATGGACAGCACCAGCATCACCTTTGCTGGAGCCATCAGGCTCAGTCTGAGCTGTCCTTTCTCCAAGCTGCAAACAGAACCTGCCCCCAGCCAGTGCCCTGCAAACAGGCAGGGTTCTGTCAGGCCAAGGAGAGTGCACAGAGATTTGGGGTCTGTGAGTGCTGGCAGGGAGAGATCAGGCACAGGGAAACACCTGCAGGAGGAAAGTCTCAACGAAGCAGAGGGAAGATCAGGCAATGAGAGAAAACAAAACCCAGCAATGCTGAGGCAGGGAGAGTTTAGAGATGTCCACAGGATCCCCTGCAGTGCAGTCCCTCCCTCTGAACAAGCCCCCTCCCTCCTGTGCCCCAGCCAAGCCTCTGCCCTCAGGGCCGGGGCTCCAAGGCGTGCAGCCCCTCCTGTGCAGGCAGAGCTGCAGCAGAGCCGTGGGGCAGCTCTGCAGCCCCGGGTCCAGTTCCCTCTGCAGAGCACAGGGCTGGGAGCAGCTGCCCGGCCCTGGGGGCTCTGGCAGGGGGCACAGCTGGCTCAGGGTGACGCTGTCCCCAGTGCCCGGCTCTGGGCAATGCTGTCAGTGCAGCCAGGGAAGGAGCTGCATCTCCCTCAATCCAATGCCATCATAAGGACACTTGGAAGTGTCCCTGAGATTTCAGTCCAAGCTGGGAGCTTTAATCCAGGATGCAAATCTGTCCTAGAGCATCTCTGAGTTATAAGATTAATTGGAAAAGACAGAGGTGTTGTGACACTGAAAATGCTGCTGGGTTGGTGAAATGAGCAAAGTGAGTCCTTGGCTACAAATGTGGAGCTGGGCTGTGGTGGATCCATCTGCTCTCAGCAGTACCGGGGGGTTTTTTAGAGAAACGGAACTCCAAACCGAAAGAAGGAACAGATCATCTCCCCCACTCTCCACTCATCATCTTGCCACAGAGAACTCTGTCTGTTCTCCCAGAGGGCAGAAATAATGCTGAGGGTTTCTGATAACCAAGAATACCAGGAGAGTAATGGGAAGAGATTAAAAAGAAAACCTAGAACTCTTAAATCTTGTCCATGTATGTTACAGAGGATGGTATATGGGAAATGGCTTTGATTTTGGTTGCAGCTATCTTCTCTAAAACATCGCTTTCCTTTTCTCTATGAACAGATCCCCATGTGCAGCCCCAGCAAATGTCCAACAGCAGCTCCATCAGGCACTTCCTCCTGCTGGCATTGGCAGACACGCGGCAGCTGCAGCTCCTGCACTTCTGCCTCTTGCTGGGCATCTCCCTGGCTGCCCTCCTGGGCAACGGCCTCATCATCAGCGCCGTAGCCTGCGGCCACCACCTGCACACGCCCATGTTCTTCTTCCTGCTCAACCTGGCCCTCAGCGACCTGGGCTGCATCTGCACCACTGTCCCCAAAGCCATGCACAATTCCCTCTGGGACACCAGGAACATCTCCTACACTGGATGTGCTACGCAGCTATTTTTTTTTGCCTTTTTCATGTCAGCAGAGCTTGCCCTCCTGACCATCATGTGCTATGACCGCTACGTGTCCATCTGCAAACCCCTGCACTATGGGACCCTCCTGGGCAGCAGAGCTTGTGCCCACATGGCAGCAGCTGCCTGGGCCAGTGCCTTCCTCTTTTCACTGCTGCACACAGCCAATACATTTTCCCTACCCCTGTGCCATGGCAATGCCCTGGGCCAGTTCTTCTGTGAAATCCCACAGATCCTCAAGCTCTCCTGCGCCAAAGCATACCTCAGAGAACTTGGGCTTCTTGCAGTCTGTGCCTGTTTAGGACTTGGCTGTTTTGTGTTCATTGTTTTCACCTATGTGCAGATCTTCAGGGCTGTGCTGAGGATCCCCTCTGAGCAGGGACGGCACAAAGCCTTTTCCACCTGCCTCCCTCACCTGGCCGTGGTCTCCCTGTTCATCAGCACCTCATTTTTTACCTACCTGAAGCCCCCCTCCATGTCCTCCCCATCCCTGGATCTGGCCCTGTCAGTTCTGTACTCAGTGGTGCCTCCAGCCCTGAACCCCGTCATCTACAGCCTGAGGAACCAGGAGCTAAAGGCTGCAGTGTGGAGAATGATGACTGGATGCTTTCAGGAACATTAAAATGCTGACCAATTTTTGCAAATCACTTGTAATAAAAGTGATCTTTGATACTTCTTGTCAGTGTGGTTGTGGGCTTTTTTTTGTTTGGTTTACTTTTTCATATTGTCCACAAATAAATGTAATTTCTTGTTCCATTTCTCATTTTGTTTCTCTCCACTTTCCCTGTGGCCACAGACTATGTCAATGAGGGCCTGTACTCTTGGTGCCTTCAAAGGAGCTAACGGATGTTTCAGCAATGTTTTCTGCAGAGATGCCCTTGTGTTGCCTTCTCTGGAGCTGCAGCAGCAATGTCTGTGTGCAGAGCTGGGGGCAGATCAGTGCTGGCCCAGCAGCTGTGCCCAGCAGCAGCAGCAGCACTTGGTGTTGCCAGTGCTGCTGCCGTGGCCCTGCCCCGCTGCCCTGGTGGCCCTGGTGTTGCTGCAGGGCCTGAGTGCTCTCGGGGCCGGGCACAGCCCTGGGGGTGGCAGTGCCGGGGCTGCAGCAGGGACAGGCCATGGGCACTGCTGGGGCAGCGCTGACGCCTCAGGCCAGGCCCTGGGGGCTCCAGGCTCCTTGCCCAGGCTCTCTCAAGAACACGGCCAGGCCAATGCTCAGCACAGAAAACCCCCGTGAGCAGCCCCAGGCTGGCCGTGGGCAGGCTGGGGGCAAACAGCATGGCTGGGGCTCTGCAAGGGCCCTGGGGCACACGGGAAGGAGCAGCAGAGCAGGGGCTGATCCATCCCCAGTGCGCTGCACAGCCCAGGGCAGCGTCCCAGAGCGTCCTGATGGAGCTGCCAACAACATCCCCCCTCTGCAGCCCTGGCCTCTCCCCCAGCTCACACAGGTGCCCCATCCTTGCAGGCACAGACACGGCAGCACTGGCTCAGCAGCCCCTGTTTGCATTGCACACAGCAGGCGGGAGCACCCCCATGCTGTTGCTGTGGGGACATGAACCTGAGGTAGCACAAATGCCATCAGCCCATGGGGCCAGCAAGGGCTGGGGGACACCAGGGAAAGCACTCAGCTTTGTCCTGGCTTCTGCACTCAGCCAGAAAGTTTGTTCCCATCAGCTGGGAGTTTCCTGTGCCACTGCAGACGCTGTTGCTCAGAGCCAGGGCTGCCTGGCAGCCATCCCCAAACTGCGCTCAGCATTTCCTTGGCACCATTTTTTCTTTCTTTACTCCTACTGCTACAAATTTCTTCTTGTTGCCCACCCCTGTTCCTTCCCCTGCACACAGCCCATCCCTGTTTGCTCTTCCCTCTCTGGCCCCACTCCCCATTGCAGTTCCTGACTTGGCACCATGGGAACGTCCCTTGGGCAGCAGGATCATCCTACAAGTGCTGCAGGAATTGTCTGCAGGCTCCTGCAGTGCCTGCTGCTGCTCCCTTGCCACAGGCACCCCAGGCCAGGGGGGCACATCTGGGCTGCTGTGTCTGCCTCTGGGGCTCCCTGTTCTGGGCAAGGAGGAGGAGCTGCAGAGGCTCTGCAGGACTGACAGGATGGGCTTTGGGGCTGGCAGGAGAAGCTGAGGGACCTGGGCTGCTGGAGCTGCTGAAGAGGAGGCCCAGGGCTCATCCTGCAACTGCTGCAAGGGTGGTTCCAGAGAATCCCAGAATCAGCAAGGTTGGAAAAGACCTTGGAAATCATCAGGTCCAACCTGTGCCCTGACACCGCCTTGTCTCCCCTGAGCCTCTTTTTATCAGGATAAACAACTCCAGCTCCCTCAGCTGCTCCTCACAGGACTTGTGTTCCAGACCCCTCCCCAGCCTTGTTGCCCTTCTCTGGACAAGCTCCAGCCCCTCCATGTCCTTCCTAAATTGGAGACCCAGAACTGGACACAGCACTGAGGTGCTGCCCAACCAGTGCTGAGCACAGGGGAAGGATCACTGCCCTTCCCCTGCTGGCCACACTATTCCTGGTTCAGGCCAGGAGCCATTGTTTCTTCATGGGGGTCTCTGGTGGTCTCTGGTGGTCGTGGACCCCAATGTTCCCGTGGGCCTGGCTGAGCTGGCAGGACACTGAGGCTGGTGAACTTCCAGTTCCCCTTCTCACACAATGGGCATTGTGTGGTTTCCATAGGCCTGGGGTTGTGGAGAACAACTCCCAGGAGTCAGCTCAACTGGTGTAGACAATTTATCATCTGGTAACATGAGGTCACAGAGTGGGAAATGATATCATAGGGTGGGTTATGTGAGGTCATGGAGATGCTATGACATCATAGGCCATATCAGTGTCATCACAGGACAGTGGTACGACATCAGAGAGTCAACTATGACATCACAGAGTTAGCTGTAACATCAGAGACCAGCTGTGTGACATTAGAGAATGGGCTGTGACATCACAGAGCAGGCAGTGACATCACAGGGGTGCTTTGTGACATCCCAGCAGGGCTGTGTCAGGTCACTGGGTTGGTCACTCCGCCCCAGCTCCCCCTCACAGTTTCTCCCAACAAGTCCAATGCTGTCCATGCCCAGCAGGGTCCCTGTCCCCCGGGATCCCCCCGGCCCACCTGGAGCCACAGCCTCCACCAAAGGATGTTCCACAGGATCCACCCCAGAGCCTGACATGGGGACAAGGGGCCAGGGCTGTGTGACCAGGACATCAAGGACAGGGATTATCCAGGTCACTGTGGCCTGGTTTGGGTTGCCCAGGGCAGGAAAGATGTCTGGCAGCTGGAGCAGGGTCTGGGAAGGGCCTCCAAGGTGGGGCTGGAGCCCTTGGGCTGTGAGCAGAGGCTGAGGGAGCTGGGCTTGTCCAGCCCACAGCAGGGAAGGCTGAGGGGCTCCTCATCCCAGCCTGGCAGTGCCAGCCAGGAGGGGATGGAGAACACAGAGCCAGGCTCTTCACCGGGGGCCTGGTGGGAGACAAAAGCCAATGGGTGGAAGGGGAAAGAGGGGAGATCAGCCAGGACAGGAGGAGATGAAATGAGTCAGGCTGTTTTCAGCATTTCCTCAACATCAAGAGCAGCCTGACCTCCCTTCTCCATCCACCACTGACAGCTTTGCAAATCAGGAATTGTTCAGGCTGTTTTTCTCCCACTCCAGGACGAGCATCCTGATACAAGAACTTATTGTGTTTATATTATCATAGAACCACATTTGTCTAGAAATTAATTTTAGTATGGAAAGTCACTTGTGGATGGTGGATTCATCAGCTGCTGCTGGGACGTTGCACATAGCTCAGGGAAGAGTGTGATTGCTATTAAATTGTGTCGTCTTCAAGTGTGGTCTGTGGGCCTTGAAGAGAAACTTTCTGTGCCTCTGAGTCTCACCAGTTCCTGATCCCTCAAAGGACACAAACCTGATGAGTTGTGGTTCCCACTCCAGGGGCTGCACTTGGACCTCCCTCCATAGCCAGAGCAGAGCTCCCTTGTCCCACAAAGTCCCTGGCAATGCAGGGATGAAGGAAACAGGACAGGCTGTGGGGATCAGGGGCAGGGCAGAGCCAGGGAGGAGAATGACTTTTGCATTGGATGGAGCTGTGCCTTCCCTTGGCTTTGTTGGCTGACAAGAAATGAACATCCCTCTGTGTCTCGGGCAGCTCCTTCTGCAAGGAAAGCAGGTGGGAGTTGGAGCCAAGGAGCTGAAAGCTGCAGGTGCAGCCTGGGCTGGAGGGAGCTCAGATTTGCACAAGGCTGCTCTGAGTGCCAGGGCTTGGATGGGGGAAATGGTGGGGGTGGGGGTAGGGACAGAGTCGTGATTGATTGTCAGCCATGAAGGGTCTTGATTTCCATATCTATTCCAACTGCATGAGGAGGTACTTGGATTCAGTGACAATTGGAGATTGCACATTATCAATGAATTAGCAGTAAAAAAATTACAGGACCTAAAAAAATTCTTTCTCACTGTCTTTTTTAAATAGAATACTTCACTTTGAATACACTTCTGAAATTTGTCTAATCAACCACAAAGGATTTGAACACTTAAATCAAATTATTCCCAGAGGCTTGGCTTGTTAAGGTGTTCTGAATGTTAATGAGCCCTGGGACACTGAATTCCTGCACTCAAGAGCTGAAGGCTGAACAAGCCTCTGCAGCAGGAAAATTCAGCAGCAGCCTCCAAGGTGCTGAGGATGTCAGCAGCCCCCAGTGAGGCCATCCCTGCCCAGAGAGCGTGGGGGAATGGGCAGACAAGGAGAGCGTCCCTGGGGCTGGGGCAGCACAACTCAGAGGCACCAGCGGCTCCAGCTGGGCAATGGAGTGTGGGATGTGGCTGGGAAAGCCCTGCCTGGGCTGGGCCAAGCAGGACACACAAGCCCTGACTCCCATCCCCCAAACAACTCTTTTAAAGGGACATTTGAAAGAAATTACAATTGTTTGTGTCCTCTGAGTTGGACTCCCTGGAGTACTTACGAACAAGAGATTCTGAGGAGCTCAAAACAGCCAAACAGCCTTTGCTGGCAACTTTGAAAAATCAGAAACTTTGACAAATGGTTTATGAAGACATTGTCGTGGTTTTGCTTTCTTAATTTAAGATTAGAAAAATCTTGAGACTTCTTGGTTTATGTATTAATGAGTGTGGTAGGTTTTAATGACAGTTGATTATTTATGGTTTTTTTTTGTTGTGAGATAGGATTGCGAGAAAGGTAAAGTAGGCGTAAAATTTTAATAAAGTACAAAAAATATTTATTAAAAGTAAATAAAAGAAAAAAGGTAGTAAGAATTAAAATAAACTCTTTAGAACAGTTTTTTTCTTTACAACTTTTTCTTACTGACAATGTAAGAACCCTAAAAATTTGTAGTTAGTTAACTATTTCTAGAATAATCTCTTTTTTTAGTTTACTTTAGAGAGAAGTTTTTCTTGTTAAGGTTACAGAGATTTTTTTTCAAGATTAAAAATGACATTTTGTGTAATTAATAATCTTTTCATGGATAACAGTTGTCTGGGGAACTTTGTTATTGTGAGGTTGGATTTATTGCTGCAAGCTTTTTTACAGCTTATTGATGGGTCATGTCAATTTATGGGATATTGTTTTAAAGATGAGTTCTTTAAAGGTAAAAATTTTTATAATTTACTTTTGAAATTTTTTTTCCCTCTGGAAATATAGATCTTCTCTTGGGGATACTGGATTACTTTTTTTCCCCTGTTTAAACTTTTGATGAAATTGCAGTTATTTTAATATTTGTTTATTTTGGTATGGAGGTTTTTGTTTGATGTTAATTTGAATATTTTTTTATTAGTTATATGTTTTATAATGAAAAAGACTTTTTCCTTATAGTTTATTAGAGGATTTTAGTTTTAATATTAAGATATTTTTTTCTTCTTTTTTATTTGAGATTTAATTTCCTCTTTACTGATGTTGATCATTTAATATTTTTTATATGCTTATATTTTGTTTTTTTCTTTTATTTGTGGGAGGATTGAAGTATTTAAAGGATTAACACCTGACCTGCCAGTAACTTGTGGGAGTTGGTGGAAGTTGTGGTTGGGTTGTGTTAGGATTGCTATTTGGTTCATTTTAGTGGGTTTTGTATTTAATTTTACTTGTAGGGTTATTTTGTATGGGTTTAGGTTATAGTAGTTTTTGGCTTTAGTTCTGTTAGGGGAAGGGGACTTGATGGTAAGACTTTAATAGCTGTTGCTGGGTTTGTTCTGGTTGGGATTTTGTAGCCTCTTTTGTTTTCCTGTTTGGGAGTTGTTGGGGTTTGGTTTGGTTAGAATGGGGCCGATGGGGAGGGGGCAGCCTGGGGAGGGGGGAAGGGGCTCAGCCCAGGGCAGGGTGGTTTGGTTTGGTTTGGTTTGGTTTGGTTTGGTTTGGTTTGGTTTGGTTTGGTTTGGTTGAGACAGGGGCCAGGGCCAGGGCCTGCTATTTCTGCGTTGACTGGAAAAGAAAGAGGAGGTTCCTGGGTTTTTTCGTCTTTAACCGATGTGTTTAACAGAGGCGTGTTCAGTATCTCAGTGGTTTAGCAGATTGTCAGTTACAGAAAAGGTTTTGTATTACTTCTTAAAATGTCATGTCAAACTACGAAAGACATTCAATCAACAAAAAACACTTACGAAAGCATTGACTAGGCCCATTCAACTTCACAAACTGTAAGTGTGTTTAATTTAATGTTAATGAAAATTTGCAGGAGCACAGCAACAGAAGAAGACACAGAAAGAGGGAAAGAAGGGAAAGACAAGATCCCAAGAAGCACACACACAGCTGCCAACTCCTGCATTCCAGAGGTGTTCAGATGGAAATTCCAAGAGGAGGTAGGGTCAAGATGTGTGCTTGCCTTGTGGTCAGCCTTCAATACCCCTTGGTCTTTCTGGGCCCTTCCCCCAGGTGGGGCTTGGGCTCATTTGGTCCCTCAGGAGCTGGGCTGGGGCTGCAGAGGTGGCTGTGGAGCATTGCCTGTGCTGTGCCAGGGACTGGCAGCCACTGCTGGGCTGGGATAGAGGCTCTGGGGGGATTGGGGTTCCAGGGCAGGGCAGGGCTGGGGTTCCAGGGCAGAGCAAGGCTGGACCTGCCCCTTCCTTCCCCCCCACAAAACGTTTTGAGCCAACAATCTCCTCCAGTGTCTCACAGTAAGGCAATGTTGGAGGTGAAATATCAATTCTTGCCATTGGCACCTGGATGAGGAGGAAATTTCTTTTCCATAGGAAGGAAAGCACAGAGCCCCAGTGTTTGGAAGGCAGGTGAGAGCCTCACTAGGCCAAGGCCAGGCAGACTTGTCAGTAATGACAGATTTTGTCTGGGAGCAGGCTTTGGATATAGGGAATTTTTGAGTTGGAAGCCCAGTCTCAGCCATGGGCACCTGGAGAAGCTGGACAGTTCCTTCCCATAGGAAGGAAAGCACAGAGCCTTCCCCAGTGTTTTAGGGACAGATGAGAGCTGACTCTTGTGAAACCATTACCAACCAGACTTGTCATGGCAATATGCTTATGTGAACAATCTCTGAATATAAGGAAATTTGGAGGTGAAATCCCATTTCTGGCCATGGGTGCCTGCAGGAGAAGGAGAGTTCTTTTCCAGTGGAAAGGAAAGCACGGAGCCCCAGTGTTTCAGCAGCAGATGAGAAGAGACCCTCAGCCTGCCAACGTCAGCTGGACCAGTCAGGCAGTCCATGGGAGGCCAAACCAGCCAGATCTGTTCTGTGTCCCCTTGGTTTTATGGGGCCCCACAGTGTCACAATGGTGCCTTGGATCCACGGGGCCCTGCAGTGTCCTTATGGTGACTTGATTCCTAGGGGTCCAGCAGTGTCGCCATGGACACTTGGTTTAATGGGGTCCTAAAGTGTCACAATGGCCCCAAGGTTCCAGAAGGCCCCAAAGTATCACAATGGTCCCACTGATTCCATGAGGCCTTGCGGTGTCACAATGGTCTCTGTGGTTCCCCAGGCCCCACAATGTCACGTGAGTCCTCTGTTCCATGAGCCCTGCAATGTCACAATGGACCTTTGGACTCTGAGGGTTTGCAGTGTCACAATGGTCTCCTTTGGCTCCACAGTGTCACAATGGACCATTGATGACCGAGGCCCCTCTGTGTCACCCTGGAGCTTTGGTTCCATGGAGCCTTGCAGTGTCACAATGAACCCTTGGTTCAATGGGGTTCCACAATGGCACAATGGCCGCTAGGTTCCATGCAGCTCTGAAGTGTCACAATGGTCTCCTTTGGCTCCACAGTGTCACAATGGACCATTGATGACAGGTGGCCCTTCTATGTCACCCTGGATATTTGGCTTCATGCAGCCCTGCAGTGTCACAAATGCCTCTTGACTTCACAAGGCCCCACAGTATCACAATGTTCCTCTTAGTTCTGTGGGGACCCCCAGGGTCACAATGGTCTCACTGGTTCCATGTGGCCTCACAGTGTCACAATGCTTTGCTTATTTCATGGGGCCTCACAGTGTCACCATGGACATTTGGTTCCATGGGGTCCAGCACTGTTCCACAAATCCTTTGTTCCATGGGGCTGTGTAGGGTCACAATGGACTCCTTGGTTCCATGGTGCCACACAGTGTGACAACTGCCCCTTGGCCTGCCAACACTCCATAGTTTCACAATGGTTCCTTGCTTCTATGAAGCCTTGTAGTGTCACAATGGCCCCTTGGTTCAGTGAGGCCTTCCATGTCACAATAATTTCCACGATTCCATAAGGCCTTGCAGTGTCACAACAGACCATTGGTTTCACTGCACCCCACAGTGTCACTGTGGTCCCCTTGGCTCCACAAGGCTCTGAAGTGCCACAATGGCCCTTTGGTTCCACAAGGCCTCAAAGTGTAAAAATGGCCTCCATGGTTCCATGAGGCCCTGGTGTGTCACAATGGACCTTTGGTTCCATGAGGCCCCACAGTGTCACAATGGTATCCTTGGTTCCATTGCACCCTTCATCTCATGGACACCCACAGCATTCACTGTATTCCCCTTGATTCCATGAGGCCCTGCCATGCTGTAATGGCCCCCTGGTTCCAGTGCGTCCCAAAGTGTCAGAATAGTCTCCAGTGAGGCCCTGCAAAGTCACTGTGGTCCCCTTGGTTCCACAGGGCCCCACAGTGTAACAATGGACTCTTGGTTCCATGAGGTTCCTCAGACACAAGGGTCTCCTTGGATCCACAGTGTCACAATGGCCCCTTGGCTCCATGTGGCCACACTGTGTCACAATGGCTCATGGTTCCATGAGGCCACGCAATTTAACAATGGACCCTTGGTTCCACAAGGCCTTGCTGTGTCACAATGGAATTCTGGTCCCATGAGCTTTCATACTGCCAGCAGCAGTCTCCTTGGTTCTGCAGTGTCACCACGGCTCCTTTGTTCCATGAGGTTCCATAGCAGAACACGGCAACCTTGTTTCTGTGAGGTTCTGCAGTGTCATAACAGACCCATGGTTCCATGAGGCCTTGCTGTGTCACAGTGGCCCGTTGGTTCCAAGAGATTTGTCAGTGTCACAAGGTTCTCCTTGGGTCTGGAGTACCGCAAAAGAACCATTGGTTCAATGTAGCCCTATTGTACCAAAATGGATTTTGGTACCATGGGGTTCTCTGTGTCACAATGGACCCTTTGATCCATGAGTTTGCTCAGTGTCACAGCGGACTCCTTGTTCTGTGAGGCCCCACCATCACCAAATATCCAAAATATCAGAAAAAGTCTCATTAACACTAATTTTCTATTAACAAGAGTATATTATTCAGCGGTGGGGTCTAGTAAGGGATAACTCCTAACCTTATGTGGACATGTAATTCTACCAGTGTTACTAAAGGTGTATTACAATTTACCCATTACCATAAAACCCACCCTAAGTTCCCACTTTCAGTCCTTTGATTTTCTATCATTGCATTCTTGAGCCAAAAGCCTTCTTCTTGCCTTCCAACCACCCTTGCTGGGAATGCAGCCCCTGCATGCCTTGTTCCTGTGCTAAATGTTCATAGACACAGTAAAAATTGAATTAACCCTTTTGAATTGAGTTTTCGGTATTGAATTGAATTAACCCTTTTGGTATCAAGCCCAAGGCTCTGTGTGGGCAGGCAGAGGCAGGCAGGAGGCAGAGCTGTCAGCAAAGGAAGGGCCCAGCCAGGTGGGGCAGCCGGGGGATGCCGACAGCCTGCAGGGACAGAGGCGCAGGGCAGGGACACCGTGGGACAGCCTGGGCTGCACAGGGCACAGGGATGGGCAGCAGCTGCAAGACAGCCCTGACAGAGCCAACTTGGGCAGCACTTTGGCCATGGCTGCTGGGCCTGGGCCTGAGGCCACGAGGGGACAAGTGACCCTTGCAGGCCTGGGGCCTCATTGCCTCCTTGTCCCTGCTCAGCAGCCTGGCAGGGGCCGCCCCATGCTCCTGCCCTTGGCATTGCCCATCCCCACATGCCAGTGCCCATCCTGGGAAGAGCCCTGAGCAAGGAGGGAGGGACAGGATCTGCCTGGCCAGGGGCTGGGGCTCAGGCCTTGGCCCTTTGCATTCCTGAAACACATCCAGGTTTGCTCAGCACCAGAGACACCTTGGCCTTGTTTGTCCCCAGCTGTCATCACTGCCTCCAGTGTTCTGCTCTACCTGGAACCTGGGGACACTCTGTCAGTTGTGTCCCTGACAGGGATCTCTTCAAAGTCCAAGAAACTTCAGTGTTTCAAAATAACTGAGTTCTTGAGGGTTCTGTGGCATCACAGAGCTGGCTATGACATGACAGAGTAGAGTGTGAGGCCATAGAGCAGACTCTGCCATCACAGAGTGTGGCTCTGTGGCATCAGAGAGAGGGTTATGACATCACCAGGTGGCTGTGCAACATCACAGAGCAGGCTGTGACATCAAATAACAGACTGTGATGTCGCAGAAAAGACAGTGACATCACATGATGACTTTGTGATATCACAGTGCCTTCTGTGAGATCACAGAGTAGATGTATCACATAACAGGGTGGCATCAAAGGGGGCAGTGTGACATAACAGGAGGTTTTATGACATCACAAGAGGTTATGTGACATCACAGGAAGGCTGTGTGACATCACAGGATGTTTTATGACATTACAGGGGTGTGTGAAACCATAGGAAGATTGTGTGATATTATGAGAGGGTGTGTGAAATCATGCCAGGGAGAGTATGACATCACATGGCTGACTGTGTGACATAACAGGGGCTGTGTGAGGTCACTGGGGAGGTCACTCTGCCCCGGCCCCCCTCAGAGTTCCCCCCAGAGCAGTCCAACCCTGCTCGTGCACAGCGGGGTCCCCTGTCCCCCCGGGTCCCCCCGCCCCCGGCCCCGCAGCCTCCCCCAGAGGATGTTCCACGAGATCGACCCCAGAGCCTGACACTGGGATGGGAGGCCGGGGCCCTGGGGGTGGCACAGGGAGACAGGGACCCCCTGGCAGCGTCCCCGTGTCCCCCAGGGCCAGAGCCTGGGCCAGGGCTCCTTCACCCTGTTACCAACGAGGCCTTGAGAGCGCTGAAAAAATCCCCTGTTGCCGGTGTGGCAGGGTTTTGTTAGAGGATGGATAGACAGGATCTTGATTCCATGATCAGAAGGCTAGATTTATTATATTAGGATATATATATAGCATTATAACTATATTATATAAAGATACAAAGGAAAGGAGCTTCTTCTAAACTGGCTAAGCTAAGAGAGAGATAGAAAGGAATGAATAACAATGTCTGTGTCTCAGCACAGAGCGATAACAGTCCTGCCTGTTGCATTCCACACCAGCAGATATTAATTGTTTACATTGCTCCTGAAACTTCTCAGCTCCAGCAAGGAAAAATCCTAAGAAAGGATTTTTCAAGAAGAATGGCTGTGACATCTCACCCTTCTTTATTTAGTTAAAAAGAAAAAATGCTGGTGTGGAATGCACAATTCTATCATAACACCAAAACAATCTTACAATATAAGAAAATACAAAAACCCAATACAAAGACAATTCAAATCCAAAGCAGCTGAGTTTCAGGAAAAGTCCATGAAGTGAAGATGTTCCTCTTTGGCATATCTGAAAGTCCTTTTTGTCCTGAAACAAGCTTTGTACAAAAAAGTCCATCAATAGTTATCAAACAATTTGAGGTAAGTACTACAGTGTTCTGCCTCAGCCCTTAACTTGGGCTGAATGTGATTTTTGGCCCTTCAATCCTTTTGAGCTGCTGCCAGCTGTTTCAACCCTTTATATTTAATTTAATTTTTTTTTTTTTTTTTTTTTTTTTTTTTGTAAATCAAATCAGAAAGAGCAGCAGCAGCAGCGGGGGCCAGGGAAAAGCCCTGGGGGGCCCTGGCCCATGCAGAAGGATGAGGAACCCCACACAGAAAGGTGGCCCAGGACCAGAAGGGGGGAGCAAAACCCCCAAAACCAACAGGAGGCTGGGAGGTGGACCTGGGCCAAGGAGCCAAGTCAAGCAGCCCAGGCCCAGGCCCCAAGGCAGGGTCAGCATTCCCACAGCCTGGCATCCTGCTGCCAGTACATTGGCAGAGTGGGTGACCACAGGCTTTCTTCCCCCAAAATCGAGCCATGCCGGCAATGGGGAGACAGAAGTTGTCCCAAGAATGGTTATGTCGGGTCTAGCAATGTTTGTTCCCCACAGCAAATGAGCGATGGTCGCTTCTGGCTGTGCCCTCTGCCTCTGAAATGCAACATCCTCACCCTTTTTGGACTGGGGAGCAGAGGCAGGTTTTTCGGAACCCACAGTTGCCTCGCAGCTGGATCTCGCCAGGAGTGGCAGAGATACCAGTCTGCAAGGGGCGACCCCTGAAAAAACACCTCCAAACCCGGCGAAAATGCTGATTTTGAACACCGGCAGCCGGGCTGCCCCTGCCCCCAGTTGCCGGGCCACGCCTCCTCCTCGGAAGGAGAGGCCGAAGCCCTGTTCCCCTGTCCCGGCTCCCCCCACAGGGGCAGCCCCGGGACAGTCCGAAGAACTCGGCAAGGAAATCACGCTGGGTGCAGGAGCTGCCGCCACAGCTGCCGCCGGCGGCGGCGGGACAGAGGAGCACTCCGAGGGTCGCGCGGGCTCAGCGCTGGTCTCAGTGTCGGGAAACAGCTTGGCGGGACACGGCACGGGGTCGGCAGCATCGGGGGGCGGCGGCGGCGGGGGAGGATCACTCTGCTCTGCTGCAGCTCCGTCACCTAGCAACCCCAGCGCGGCCGCGGGCAGGGCCGCCCGCCGCTTTGTCGGCGCTGGCTGGGGTGCAGTCTCCAGGCTCACAGGTGGAGCCGCCGCGCCCACAGGCTCTGCCCGAGGGGCGGCCGTGGGAGTGGCCCGACGGGGAAGCACCTGTGGGGCGGGTCAGGGCCCCTCCGGCCCGGGAGGCGGGGTTCGGTGCCGTGTTCTCGGCGCAGGCCGGGGCGGCACCTGCGGGGCGGGTTGGGCGGCCCCGCAGTGCCGGGAGGCGTGACCCCGTGAGCCGGTGCCGCCCGCAGCTCTGGCTGGGGCGGGGTCCACGGGGCTGGCCGGAGCAGCGCCGACCTCTCTTCATCCCCCGGAGAGAAGGAAGGGGGGGGAAGAGACGAGCCTTCCTGCGCATGCTCAGAAAACGCAGAGAAAAAAACTTTCTGCGGTTTGCCAGAATCTGACCCTCCCGCTTGGGTTCAGGGGGGCTCAGAAGTAGCAGTTCATCTCCCTCCAAAGGGTCTCCTCCCGCTGAAATCAGGGGAAACGGAGCGAGACCGTAGCAATTAGCAACCCAGGGAAAAACAGCTGCTCTCCGTTCCAAAACCGGAAAAAGAATTTTAAATGTTAGATAAATCCGAGGATATTCCAAACCTCGGTCCAAAAAAAATTGAAAAGTGGACCCCATGCACTCCCACACAAATATATCAAGGGCATATAACACATTTGTAAAAAAACCAAAAAGCTTTGCCCAAGGAAAAAAATCATAAAAATGCCTTTCTAATAGAAGAATTCCAAGAATTCCATCCTCTTCACCCCATTTTTGCCAGAGGGCAATAAGTTTCTCCTCTGAAGGGGAGAATGAAACCTCAGCCTCTGAGGGAGTAAATCTCCAGAGCAATAGCCACAAATTTCGAATGGCCTCATCCTCAGGAGGGGAAAAAACCAACAGTACCTTGACACAGTGTCCAGCACTTCCTGGCCAGCTGCACGATGCTGCTAGGATTTTCATACATCTTCCTCAGGGCTTTTCAGGTTCTCTCTGTGGTCAGCTGTGGCTGTGAACTCAGTCCAAAATCAGGATCTTCAGTTCTTCAGCTCCTGGCTAGATCCACTTCTGTGATCAGTGTCCTCTTTCAGTCGAGGGTCACCAGTTGTTGCCAGTGTGGCAGGGGTTTGTTAGAGGATGGATGGAAGAGACAGGATCTTGATTCCATGGTCAGAAGGCTAGATTTATTATATAAAAATAGATATACAGCATTATAACTATATTACATAAAGATAGAAAGGCAAGAGGCTTCTTCAGAAGCTGCTAAGCTAAGAGAGAGATAGAAAGGAATGCATAACAATGTCTGTGTCTCAGCACAGAGCGATAACAGTCCTCCTGTTGCATTCCACACCAGCAGATAATAATTGTTTACATTTGCTGCTGAAACCTCTCAGCTCCAGCAGGGAAAAATCCTAAGAAAAGATTTCTCACAAAGAATGTCTACGACATCTATGTGCAGAGTTGGGGCAGATCAGGGCTGGCCCAGCAGCTGTGCCCAGCAGCAGCAGCAGCACTTGGTGTTGCCAGTGCTGCTGCCGTGGCCCTGCCCCGCTGCCCTGGTGGCCCTGGTGTTGCTGCAGGGCCTGAGTGCTCTCGGGGCCGGGCACAGCCCTGGGGGTGGCAGTGCCGGGGCTGCAGCAGGGACAGGCCATGGGCACTGCTGAGGCAGCGCTGCCGCCTCAGGCCAGGCTCTGGGGGCTCCAGGCTCCTTGCCCAGGCTCTCTCAAGAACACGGCCAGGCCAATGCTCAGCACAGAAAACCCCCATGAGCAGCCCCAGGCTGGCCGTGGGCAGGCTGGGGGCAAACAGCATGGCTGGGGCTCTGCAAGGGCCCTGGGGCACACGGGAAGGAGCAGCAGAGCAGGGGCTGATCCATCCCCAGTGCGCTGCACAGCCCAGGGCAGCGTCCCAGAGTGTCCTGATGGAGCTGCCAACAACATCCCCCCTCTGCTCTCCAGCCACTCTGTCCCCAGTCTGTAGAGCTGCAGGGGTTGTTGTGGCCAAAGTGCAGGACCTGGCACTGGGACTTGTTAAACCTCACCTTGTTGGATTTGGGCCCTGGATCCAGCCTTTCCAGGGCCTTGTGCAGAGCCCTCCTACCCTCCAGCAGATCAACACTCCCAGACAACCTGGTGTCACCGTGGTTCCATGAGGTCCCAGAGTGTAACAGTGGTCTCCATGATTCCATGAGGCCTCTCAGTGTCACAATGTCTCTTTGGTTTCATGATCCTTTGATTCTTGGCCCCTGCATCATCACAATGGTTCTGTGGTCCCCCAAGGCCCTGCAGTGTCACAATGGATCCTTGGTTCCATGAGGTTTGGCAGTGCAGCAATGCTCTCATTGGTTCCACAGTGTCACAATGGCCTCTTGGTCCCAAGGGCCACCACAGTGTCAAACATGTTTCCTTCATTCCAGGAGTCCCTGAGGAGCAGCACTGGCCCCTTGGTTCCATGGGGCCCTGCAGTGTCACAATGGCCCCATCATGACACCAGGTCCTGCTCTGTCACAATGCTCTGCATGGTTCCACAAGGCCCTGCAGGGTCACAGTGGCCTCTTGGTTCCATGAGGCCTCAGAGTGCCACAATGAATTCCTTGGTGCTGCAGTGTCACAATGGAGCCCTGGTGACACAAGATCCTGCAGTGTCACCAGGGACCCTTGGTTCCATGGGGCACCACAGTGTCACAGTTGTTCCCTCAGTTCTCAGAGTCCTTGCAATGGAGCAATGGCTCCTTGATTCCATTGTCCCCAGGCTCTCCCAAGGGTCTCCTTGGTTCTGCAGTGGCACAATGGCCCCTTGGTTCCACAAGGCCCAGCAGAGTCACAATCATCAAAGAATCAACCAGGTTGCAAAGGTCCTTAGAGAGCATCAAGTCCAACCTGGGACCCAGCACCACCTTGTCACCCAGACCATGGCACTGAGTGCCACATCCAGTCTTTCCTTAAACACTTCCAGGGACAGTGACTCACTCACCTCCCTGGGCAGCCCATTCCAATGCCCAATCACATTTGTTTGAAGAATATTTCCTAATGTCAAGCCTAAATGTCCCCTGGTGCAGCTGAAGGCGGTGTCCTCTTGTCCTGTCTCTGTTCCCTGGGACAAGAGTGCGAGCTCCACCTGGCTGCACCCTCCTGTCAAGGAGTTGTAGAGAGTGATGAGGTCTCCCCTGAGCCTCCTCTTCTCCAGGATAAACAACCCCAGCTCCCTCAGCCACTCCTCACAGGACTAATGTCCCAGACCCTCCCCAGCCTTGTTGCCCTTCTCTGGACACCCTCTAGCCCCTCCATGTCCTTCCTAAATTGGAGGGCCCAGAACTGGACACAGCACTCGAGGTGCTGCCCAAGCAGTGCTGAGCACAGGGGAAGAATCACTGCCCTGCTCCTGCTGTCCACATCATTCCTGATCCTTAGGAGTCCCAGGCATGAATGAGGGAAATGGTGGGGAGGGAGTGCAGACAAAGTGTTACTGATTGTCAGCTATGAAGGGTCTTGATAATTATGTCTATTCAGGCTGCATTAGAAGGTGCTGGGGGTCAATATCAACTGGGGATTGTAGATAGCAAACTATAAACAGGAAAAGAAAACAGGACAAAACTGTTGCCTCTGCATTTTCTCTTTTTTTTTAAGATGGCAGATTAGCTTTGAAGACACTTCTGAAATGTGTATTAATTAACCACAGAAGACTTATAAACTTAATTTATTCCCAAGAGCTTTTCTTGTTCAGGTGTTTTGAAAAAATGTGTATGAGCATTTCTCACTGCATTCCTGAACTGAAGAGCTCAAGAAAAAAGAGGCCTCTGGAGGAGCAAAATTCATCACCAGCGTTCAAGTGGCTGAGGATCCATCCCCATGAGAGCAGCAATGAACAGAAATGGGCACAGCTTTGTGGCTGCCCCAGCTTTGGCATGGGCCCTGGGCCTGGAGCAGGAGCAGCTCTTGAGGGCCCCAAGGTCGCGGCTCTTGTGCTGCCCTGGGCAGATGGGATGGCAGCAGGGGCTGCAGAGCTCTCAGCACCTCAGCCGAGGGCAGCAGGGCAGCCAGGGAGCCTCCTTTGGCCTTGGCCCAGCACCTTCCCCCATGGTTGGGGCTGAGTCCTGTGGCAGCTGCAGCTGCTGCTGTGCCCTTGGCAGAGGCTGAGGCCGTGGGGCCAGTGGGCAGAGCAGCCTGGGCTGAGCAGAGCTGTGGGGCCAGAGCCGGCTGGGCTGGGCTGGGGAGAGGCCCTTGGTGCTGGCCAGAGCTCAGGGCAGCTGGCAGAGCTTGCAGGGAGCTGGGCTGGGCTCAGAGAGCCTGGCCCAGAAACCATCAGTGTCCATCTCAGCCTGGCTGAGCGTGCAGGGGCAGGACTCAGGCCAGGCCTTGTGGGGCAGGGCCAGCGCCTGTGCAAGGCATTGCAAACAGGCAAGTGGCCCAGAGAGGAGGCTGCTCTGTGCCCTTGGTGGCCTGGACAGAGCAGGGAGGGGGCCCAGGACATTTGTCAGTGCCAGTCTCTGTTCCCATGTGCTGGCAGACCTGGGTGCTGAGCCCAGCTTTGGCCTGGGCTGAGTTTGGCTGTGGCCCAGCTCCATCCTCCTGCAGGGCTCAGGGCCTGTTCCCGGCCATGGCCAGCCCTGGCCGGCATCTCTGCTCCCTTGAGTGGCTTCATGCTTTGAACTTCAAGGAGATGCCCAGTTTTCAGAAGTTTAAATAACTCCTTGGTCAGCATCTTTGTTGTATTTTTATCTTTTATATGTCGTCTTCTGATGTCTTTGCCTAAAATCCTTCCTATATTGCAATCCCTTGAGGGTGGTGGGCATATCAGATATTGCTGTGATATCACAAGGAGCTGAGGGAAGGGTTTTGAGGTTTATTAAATTTTATCATGTTCACATTTTTTATGGTGGCCATGAAGAGAAACCTTTGAATCTGTCTGAATCTCACCTGTTCCTGCTCCCTCAAAGGACACAAACCTGATGAGTTGTGGTTCCCACTTCAGTGGCTGAACTTGGGCCTCCCTCCATGGCCAGAGCAGAGATCCCTTGTCCCACAAAGTCTCTGTCAGAGGAGGGATGAAGGAAAAAGGACAGACTCTGGGGATCAGGGGCAGGGCAGAGCCAGGGAGAAGAATGACGTTTGCATTGGACAGAGCTGTGCCTTCCCTTGGCTTTGTTGGCTGACAAGAAATGAACATCCCGCTGTGTCTCGGGCAGCTCCTTCTCCAAGGAAAGCAGGTGGGAGTTGGAGCCAAGGAGCTGAAAGCTGCAGGTGCAGCCTGGGCTGGAGGGAGCTCAGATTTGCACAAGGCTGCTCTGAGTGCCAGGGCTGGGATGGGGGAAATGGTGGGGTGGGGGTAGGGACAGAGTCTGACTTGATTGTCAGCCATGAAGGGTCTTGATTTCATATCTATTCCAACTGCATGAGGAGGCACTTGGATTCAGTGTCAATTGGAGATTGCACATATCAATAAATTAACAGGAAACAGAAATAAATAGGACCTAAAAATATCTTTTCTTACTGTCTTTTTAAATATAATGCACATCACTTTGAATACACTACTGAAGATCTAAGTAACCACAAATGGATTTGAAAATTAAATCAAATTATTCCCAGAGGCTTGGCTTGTTAAGGTGTTCTGAATGTTAATGAGCCCTGGGACACTGAATTCCTGCACTGAAGAGCTGAAGGCTGAACAAGCCTCTGCAGCAGGAAAATTCAGCAGCAGCCTCCAAGGTGCTGAGGATGTCAGCAGCCCCCACTGAGGCCATCCCTGCCCAGAGAGCGTGGGGGAATGGGCAGACAAGGAGAGCGTCCCTGGGGCTGGGGCAGCACAACTCAGAGGCACCAGCGGCTCCAGCTGGGCAATGGAGTGTGGGATGTGGCTGGGAAAGCCCTGCCTGGGCTGGGCCAAGCAGGACACACAAGCCCTGACCCCCATCCCCCAAACAATTTTCTCAGTGAGACATTTAAAAGGAATTACAATTGTTTGTGTACTCTGAATTGGACTCCCTGGAGAAATACCAAGAAGAGATTCTCAGGAGCTCAAAACAGCAAAACAGCCTTTTGGTTTTTTAATTTAAGATTTTTCTAATTTTGAGATTTCTTAAATAATGTATTGATGAGTGTGGTGGGTTTTAGTGTCAGTTATTTATGTATTTATTTTGTTGTGACAATAGATTATGTTAAAGGTAAAGTAGGCTTAAAATTTTAGAAGGGTATAAAGAAAATTTTTTTAAAGTAAATAAAATAAAAAAGGTAGTAAGAAATAAAATAAATTCTTTAAAACACTTTTTTTTCTTTACAACTTTTTTTTTAACTGGCAATGTAAAGAAACAAAACTTAAAATTTCTAGTTAGCTTACTATTTCTAGAATAGTCTTTTTTTAGTTTACTTTGGGAGAGAAGTTTTTCTTGTTAAGGTTATGGAGTTTTTTCACAAAAGAAGAAAATATTTTTTTGTGGTTCTTAATTCTGTCATGGATAGCAGTTGTCTGGGGAACATTGTTATTGTGAAGTTGTTCTTATTGCTACAAGCTTTTTTACAGCTTTTTGATGGGCCATGTCGACTTATGGGGTATTGTTTTAAAGAGTTATTTAAAGGTAAAATTTGTATTATTTTCTTTAAAAATTATTCTTATCTCTGGGAATAGAGATCTTCTTTTGGGGGTACTGGCTTACTTTTTTTCTTTCTGCTTAAACTTTTTATGAAATTACATGGTTTTTTACATTTGTATATTTTAATATGGAGAGTTTGTTTTGATATTATTTCGAATATTCTATTTTTTATTGATTTATGTGTAAAAAAAGAAAAATATTTTTTTCTTTATAGTTTATAAGAGGATTTTAGTTTTAGGTTTAAGGTATTTTTTTCTTTTTATTTGGGATTTAATTTCTTCTTTACTGACTTTGATTTTTTTATGGTTCATTTTGTAAATGTTTTTATTTTGGTTTTTTCCCTTACTTGAGGGAGGATTGAAGTATTGAAAGGATTTATACTTGACCCACTGGTAATTTGTGGTGGAAGTTGTGGTTAGGTTGTGTTAGGATTGGTTTTATGGTTGGTTTTTGAGGATTTTTGTGTTTAATTTTTGCTGTAGGGTTATTTTGTATGGGTTGTAGGTTGTAGGAGTTTTTGGTTTGAGTTGTGTTGGGGAGAGGGGACTTGACAGTAAGATTTTAACAGCTGTGGCTTTGTTCTGGTTGGGGTTTTGTGGCCTCTTTTCTTTTCCTGTTTGGCAGTTGTTGGGGTTTGGTTTGGTTAGAATGGGGTCAATGGAGGGAGGGGGCAGCCTAGGGAGGGGGTAGGGGCTCAGCCCATGGCAGGGTTGCTTGGTTTGGTTTGGTTTGGTTTGGTTTGGTTTGGTTTGGTTTGGTTTGGTTTGGTTTGGTTTGGTTTGGTTGAGATGGGGCCGGGGATTGGGCCCACTGCTTCTTTGTTGACTGGAAAAGAAAGAGGAGGTTCCTGGGCTTTTTCATCTTTAACATTTGTGTTTCACAGAGGCATGTTCAGTACCTCAGTAGTTTAACAGATTGTCAGTTACACAAAACGTTTTGTATTACTTTTTAAAATTCTTCTTATGTCAAACTATGACAGACGTTCAATCAACAATAAACACTTCTTAAAGAATTGACTTGGTCCATTGAACTTCAAAAACTCTAAACCTGTTAAAATTAATGTTTATCAAAATTTGCATGATCATAATAACAGAAGAAGATGACCCAGAAAGAGAGAAGGACAAAAAAGATAGAGAGAGGAGCAGCACACAGCTGCCAACTCCTGGATTCCAGTGAAGTTCAGATGGAAATTCCAAAAGGAGGGAGGGTCAAGATGTGTGCTTGCCTTGTGGTCAGCCTTCAATATCCCTTGGTCTTCCTGGGCCCTTCCCCCAGGTGGGGCTTGGGCTCATTTGGTCCCTCAGGAGCTGGGCTGGGGGCTGCAGAGGTGGCTGTGGAGCATTGCCTGTGCTGTGCCAGGGACTGGCAGCCACTGCTGGGCTGGGATAGAGGCTCTGGGGGGATTGGGGTTCCAGGGCAGGGCAGGGCTGTGGTTCCAGGGCATGGGAGGGCTGGAGCTGCCCCTTCCTCCCCCACACATGAAATGTTTCAAGACAACAATCTCCTCCAGTCTGTCACAATGGGGAATATTGGAGGTGAAATCCCAATTCTGGCCATGGGCCCCTGGACTAGAAGGACAGTTCTTTTCCATAGGAAGTAAAGCATTGAGCCCCAGTTTTTGGAAGGCAGATGAGAAAAGACCCTCAACATGCCATAGTCAGCTAGACCAGTAAGGAGGTCCAGGAGGCCAAAGCAGCCAGACCTGTTCCATATTCTGTTAGTTTTATGGTGCCCTATAGTGTCACAATGACACCTTGGTTCCATGAGGCCTTACAATGTCACAATGGTCTCCGTGGTTCCCTAGGCCCCACAATGTCACAGGACTCCTCTGTACCATGAGCCCTGCAATGTCACAATGGACCTTTGGTTCCATGCAGCCCTGCAGTGTCACAAAGGCCTCTTGGGGTCATCAGGCCCCACAGTATCACAATGGTCCTCTTGGTTCTGTGGGGACTCCCAGGGTCACCATAGCCTCTGTGATTCCATGAGTCTCCTCTGTGTCACAATAGACTCCTTGGTGCCATGGTGCCCCACAGTGTCACAATGGCCCCTTGGTACCATGAGGCTGTGAAATGTCTCCCTATGGTTCCATGAGGCCTTCAATGCCACAATGGGCCCTTGGTCCCATGACACCCCAAAAGTGCCATAATGGTCTCCAGAGTTCCATGAGGCCCTGAGATGTCACAATGGACCCTTGGTTTGATGGGGACTCTCAGTGTCACAATGATCCCTGCAGTCCATGGAGCCACACAGCATCAGTACCGTCCCCTTGATTCCATGAGGTCCAGCAATGTCACAGTGCTCTCCATGATTCAATGAGACCCCACAGTGTCACAATGGTCCCTTGGTCTCACAGGGCCCCACAGTGTCACAATGGTCCCTTGGTTCCATGGGCCCTGTGCTGCTGCATTCCCCCCTCCCCTTCTCAGCCCGCCCTGCCAGCTGAGAAATGCTCCTTGGGGCTCGGCCTTGGCCAACAGCCCCTGGGCTCAGCTCCTCTGCAGCTCATCACAAACACTGTCTGCTCCAGCCACTGCTGCTGCCCAACCAGCTCCTGCTTTCTGCAGGAGCAGCCCTGGGAACTGCTTTTGTTCCCTCCGTGGCACAACATCCCTGTTCTCACACTGCCAAAGAAAGCTGTTGGTGCCCAGTGCGGCCAGGATGAACCATGGCTGGGACTGAAGCCCCTCTCTTGGGGCCCTGCACACAGCGCTCCAAAAGGAGCCCTTGGAGCTCTCCTGGGCCAGCCACTCCCTCTGAGTGGGGCCTCTCCCAGCCGGGAACTCTCCCGTTTGCTGCACTCGGGGATCCCCAACAACGACGGAGCCTGGGCCGATCCCCCCACTCCTCCAGGCTCAACCCTTCACCCGCTGGGGAGATGCCAAAGGATCCACAGGGAGCATTTCCTGCCCTCAGGGGAATTTCTCACAGGTGCCTTGCACTGACTCTTTGTGTCTGTGTGCACACAGGAGTGCCTGTGCTGGGGAAATGTGGCAGAAATGATGCTCTCTGAGGGGTTTGAGTGCCTTGGATAGCTGAGTCAGCCAGAATCCAGTATCAGTAAAGGTTAAGTCATGAGGTCTAACTAAGTTAAATGCTGCTAAGAGTGTTCTTTTGCTAATTGTTACGTTTAATTTATGTTGTTAAATTTGTTATATTTATTCTCTGTTAAATTGCTAATCATAGGTTATAATTAGGTTAAGTCGTTAGTTGCTGTCTTTTGCCTAAATTGTGAAGTTAAGGTATCAGTTAAGGGTAAGGTGTAAGTTAATCCTGTTAGTTGAGCTCTGTTAAGCTTTTGGCCTATACTTTATCTTTGCCCTCACTGTCCTTGTGTCCACACACACAGGACGTTCTCCGTTCATTTCTGGTCTGATTGCATGGATTTTGTTTGGTTTTGTTTTAATTTTGTTTCCTTGGTGTGCCTGAAGTGTCCTGTCAGGAGCAGAGTGACTCTTGCCAAGGAACTTTGTGCTGCTGTCCCTTAATATTCAATCTGGTTTTTGCTGATCCCTTGCTGGGGATTTTTTCAGCGCTCTCAAGGCCTCGTTGGTAACAGGGTGAAGGAGCCCTGGCCCAGGCTCTGGCCCTGGGGGACACGGGGACGCTGCCGGGGGGTCCCTGTCCCCCTGTGCCACCCCCAGGGCCCCGGCCCCCCGTCCCCGTGTCAGGCTCTGGGGTCGATCTCGTGGAACATCCTCTGGGGGAGGCTGCGGGGCCGGGGGCGGGGGGACCCGGGGGGACAGGGGACCCCGCTGTGCACGAGCAGGGTTGGACTGCTCTGGGGGGAGCTGTGAGGGGGGCTGGGGCAGAGTGACCTCCCCAGTGACCTCACACAGCCCCTGTGATGTCACACAGCCATGTGTGATGTCACAAAGTCTCTTGTGATGTCACACAGTCCCTGCGATGTCACAGAGGAAAACTGGAATGTCACAGACCTCTCTTGGATGTCACACAGCACCTTTTTGATGTCACAGAGCCAGTGTTGTGATGTCACCCTGTGATATCAGACAACTGCACTGTGATGTCACTGAAGATTGTGTGATGTCACAAAATCAACCAGTGATGTCACAATCTGCTCTAGGAGGTTACACAGCCACCTAGTGATGTCACAATCCTCTGTCTGATGTCACAGGACCACCCTCTATGATGACAGGGTCTGCTCTATGGCCTCACACCCTACTCTATGATGTCATGGACAGTTGTGTGATGCCACAACCATGTCACTGATGTCACAAAACCCTCTCTATGATGTCATACTGCCACTCTTTAATGGTACAGCACACAGTTTGACCTCACAGCCTGCTCTATGATGTCATCCAGCTATGCCATGATGTCACAGTCTGCTTTGTGATGTCACAGAATCCTCTCTATGATGCTGTAGTGGCTCAGTGGCCTCACACAACTAACTGTGTGATGTCATAGCCCAATCTGTGACCTCACACAGCCCACTCTTTGCTGGCCTTGGCCTCTTGGGGGCCACCTCTCATTTGCTTTTAAAAGACTGGGGGCCTGTGCTTTTCTTTCCCATGGAAAATCCATCTCTCAAGTCCAGGCATCCATGGCCAAAATTGAGAATCTGCCTCCAAAATTCCTTATATCCAAGGATATCTCCCAGACAAAAGCTGCCAGGCCTGCCCAGGTTCTCTTGGTTTTCTGAGGGTCAGCTCTCATCTGCCTTTGAAACACTGGGGCTCTGTTCTTTCCATCCTATGGAAAAGAACTGTCCTTCTTATCCAGATGCCCATAGACAAAAGTGGGCTTTGGCCTCCCAAATTCTGTCTATCCAAGGATTCTTTCCTGACCACAGCTCTGGCTGGCCTTGGCCTCCTTGGGGCTGCCTCTAATCAGCCTTTGAAACACTGGGGCTCTGTCCTTTCCTTCCTATGGAGAGCTGTCATTCCAGTCCAGGAACCCATGGCTGAAATGGAATTCCACCCCCAAAACTCCACAAATATCCAAGGGTTGCTTTCAGACAAAAGCTGCAAGGACAGACAGGTCTGGCTGGCCTTGGCCTCTGGTGACTGCTTCTCATCTGCCTTCAAACCCTGGGGTTCTGTGGTTTCCTTCCTATGGAAAAGAACTGTCCCTCTTGTCCAGGTGCTCCTGGCCTCAAGCACTTGACCACTCTATAGGGACACAGGAGCTCTGTGCTCAGTGGGGTGGAGACTGAGGACAGCAGAGGAGAGCCCTGGAATTGAAGGGTGGTTTCAGAGATGGTGGATTCTTTTGACATGGTAGAAAAGAGCCAGAAAGAGAAAGAATTAATGCCAAGTGCTGCTAGGAAGGCCCAGACTGCACATGAGGAGAAATTAAATTCCCCTGCCAGGGCAGGGCTGTGGTGCAGCACGTCCCCCAGCAGGAGCCTGGAGCAGCCCAAGGCTTTGTGTGGGCAGGCAGAGGCAGGCAGGAGGCAGAGCTGTCAGCAAAGGAAGGGCCCAGCCAGGTGGGGCAGCCGGGGGATGTCGACAGCCTGCAGGGACAGAGGCACAGGTTTGCTCAACAACAGAGACACCTTTGCCTTGCGTGTCCCCACCTGTCATCAGTGCCTCCAGTGTTCTGCTCTACCTGGAACCTGGAGACACTTTCTCAGTCCTGTCCTTCATTGGGACCCGTTAACTCTTCAAGAAAACTTCTATGGTTCAATCTGACTTTGAATTCTTGAGAAGTTCTATGAGCACATTCGGAGGGACTGAGTCTGATGCAAAGAGCACCAAAGCCCCAGAGGGTCATTACAGTCCTTGTGCTGTGTCTGTGCTGCTGAGCTGGGCCGGGCTCCTGGCCCAGAGGCAGCTCCTGGCAAGGGCAGCGCTGCAGAGAGACAGCTCTGGCCAGGAGCAGCTCCTGTGCACAGCCCAGCAGGGCTGGGGCACTGTCAGGGCCCCTCAGGGACACCAGCAGGGCACAGACAGAGCTCACAGGGGCTCAGCACTGCCAGGGGCTGTGGCATGGCCCAGAGGGGGCTGTGTCACAGCAACACCTTTGTGGCTGTGTCACAGAGGCACAGAGCAGCTGTGATGTCAGCAAGGGGCTGTGTGACAGCACAGAGTGGGCTGTGTGAAGTCACAGATTGGGCTGTGACATCACAGAGTTTGTTGCCTGAGGTCGCTGAGCAGCTACAGCACCATAGAGGGGACCATGTGACATCCCAGAGCAGGCTGCGACATCATGTCATGGCTGCATGACATCATAGAGCAAGATGTGAGGCCAAAGTGTGTGCTGTGACAATAAGAGTGAAAGTATGACATCACAGAGAGTGTTTTGTGACATCAGAGAGTAGGGTGTGACATCAGAGAGTAGGTTGTGACATCACAGTTCTGTCGGTGACATCACAGAGCAGCGTGTGAGACCAGAGAGCAAATCCTGCCATCATAGTGGGTGGCTCAGTGACATCAGAGTGAGTTGTGACATCAATGGGTAGCTGTGTAACATCACAGAGCAGGCTGTGACATCACAAAAAAGACTGTGACATCACAGGACAGTGACATCACATGGTGACTTTTTGACATCACAGGGTCTTCTGTGAAATGACAGTGCTGCTGCATGACATTCCGGAGTAAGCTCTGTGACATCACAAAGGTGCCGTGTGACATCCCAAAGTGGGCTGTGACATCACAGGTGTCTGTGTGACATCACAAACGAGCTCTGTGTCATCATAGAGGGCTGTGTGACATCACAGGATGCTGTGTGACATCCCAGGGGCTGTGTGAGGTCACTGGGGAGGTCACTCTGCCCCGGCCCCCCTCACAGCGCCCCCCAGAGCAGTCCAACCCTGCTCGTGCACAGCGGGGTCCCCTGTCCCCCCGGGTCCCTCCGCCCCCGGCCCCGCAGCCTCCCCCAGAGGATGTTCCACGAGATCGACCCCAGAGCCTGACACGGGGACGGGGGGCCGGGGCCCTGCGGGTGGCACAGGGGGACAGGGACCCCCCGGCAGCGTCCCCGTGTCCCCCAGGGCCAGAGCCTGGGCCAGGGCTCCTTCACCCTGTTACCAACGAGGCCTTGAGAGCGCTGAAAAAATCCCCAGCAAGGGATCAGCAAAAACCAGATTGAATATTAAGGGACAGCAGCACACAAGTTCCTTGGCAAGAGTCACTCTGCTCCTGAGTGGACACTTCAGGCACACCAAGGAAACAAAGCAACAACAAAACCAAACAAAACCCAGGCCATCACACCTGAAATTAACAAGAACTTTCTGCTGTGTGTGTGTGTGACACAAGGACAGTGAGGGCAAGGATAAAAGGAATAGGCCCAAAAGCTTACAGAGTCAATTAACAGACTAAACTGATACCTTAACTTTAACTGATACTTCAACTTCACAATTTAGAAAAAGAACAGCACTACAGTATTAACTAACTTAACGTATGACTTTGCAATTTAACAGAGGTAAAAATACTTAAAATTTAAACTTATTAATACTTAAATAAATAACAACTTAGCAAAAGAAACATCTTAGCAGCATTTAACTTCCTTGACCTCATGACTAAACCTTACTGACAGGCCTGACTGACTCAGCTATCCAAGGCACTCAAACCCCTCAGAGAGCAGCATTTCTGCCACATTTCCCCAGCACAGGCACTCCTGTGTGCACACAGACACAAAGAGTCAGTGCAAGGCACCTGGGAGAAATTCCCCTGAGGGCAGGAAATGCTCCCTGTGGATCCTTTGGCATCTCCCCAGCGGGTGAAGGGTTGAGCCTGGAGGAGTGGGGGGATCGGCCCAGGCTGCGTCGTTGTTGGGGATCCCCGAGTGCAGCAAACGGGAGAGTTCCCGGCTGGGAGAGGCCCCACTCAGAGGGAGTGGCTGGCCCAGGAGAGCTCCAAGGGCTCCTTTTGGAGCGCTGTGTGCAGGGCCCCAAGAGAGGGGCTTCAGTCCCAGCAATGGTTCATCCTGGCCGCACTGGGCACCAACAGCTTTCTTTGGCAGTGTGAGAACAGGGATGTTGTGCCACGGAGGGAACAAAAGCAGTTCCCAGGGCTGCTCCTGCAGAAAGCAGGAGCTGGTTGGGCAGCAGCAGTGGCTGGAGCAGACAGTGTTTGTGATGAGCTGCAGAGGAGCTGAGCCCAGGGGCTGCTGGCCAAGGCCGAGCCCCAAGGAGCATTTCTCAGCTGGCAGGGCGGGCTGAGAAGGGGAGGGGGGAATGCAGCAGCACAGGGCCCATGGAACCAAGGGACCATTGTGACACTGTGGGGCCCTGTGAGACCAAGGGACCATTGTGACACTGTGAGTCCTTGTGAGACCAAGGGGGCTGTTTTGACACTCTGTGGCTCCATGGAACGTTGGGATCATTGTGCCAATGTGAGGCTCCATCAAACCAAGGGGCCATTGTGACACTGAGGGGACTCATGGAACTGTGGAAACCATTATGACACTTTGGGGTGTAATGGAACCAAGGGGCCATTGTGACATTGCAAGGCCTCATGGAACCATGGAGACACCATTGGGACACTTCACAACCTCATGGAACCCAGAGGCCATTGTGACACTGAGGGGACTCATGGAATCATGGAGACCATCATGACACTATTACGCCCCATGGAATAAGCAAAACCTTGTGACACTTTGAGGACTCATGGAACCAGTGAGACCATTGTGACCCTGAGGTCCCCACAGAACCAAGAGGACCATTGTGATGCGGTGGGGCCTCATGAAACCAAGAGGCCATTGTGACATTGCAGGGCCTCCTGTCATCAATGGTCAATTGTGACATTGTGGAGCCAAAGGAGACCATTATGACACTGCAAACTCCCAGGGTCTGAAGGTGCATTGTGACATTGCAGGGCTCATGGAATAGAGGAGTCACGTCACATTGTGGGGCCTGGGGAACCACGGAGACCATTGTGACATTGCAAGGCCTCATGGAATCAGTAGGACCATTGTGACACTGCAGGGCCTTATGGAATCGTTGGGACCATTGTAACATTTGAGGCCTTCTGGAACCTAGGGGCCATTGTGTCTCTGCTGGACCCCATGGAATCAAAGCACCGTTAGGACACTGCAGGGCCCCATGGAATCAAGGAGACCATGCTGATACAGAAGGGCCTCATAAAACCAAGGGGACACAGAGCATGTCTGACTGGTTTGGCCTCCCAGGGGCTGCCTGACTGGTCCAACTGGTCTTCACAGGTTGAGGGTCACTTCTCATCTGCTGCTGAAACACTGAGGCTCAAGTGCTTTCCTTTCCATGGAAAAGAACTGTCCTTGTCCTCCAGGCATCCATGGCCAAAGTTGAGATTTCACCTCCAAATTTCCTTATGTGCAGGGATTGTTCCCATAGGAATATTGCCAGGAAAAGTCTGTCTTGCAGTGGTTTCACTATGGTCAACTCCCATCTGTCCCCAAAACACTAGGGAAGGCTGAGTGCTTTCCTTCCTATAGAAAAGGACAGTCCTGCTTCTCTAGTGATCCATGGCTGAGATTGGGGTTCCACCTTCCCTAAATCCAAAGACTTCTCCCAGACAAAATCTGCCATTCCTGAGAAGTCTGGCTGGCTTTGGTCTAGTGAGGCTCTCACCCACCTTCCAAACCCTGGGGCTCAGTGCTTTCCTTTCTATAGGAAAAGAACTGTCCTTCTTGCAAAGGTGCCCATGGCCAGAATTGGGATTTCACCTCCAACATTCCCTGTTGTGACAGACAAGAGGAGATTGTTGGCTCAAAACATTTCATGTGTGAGGGACGAAGGGGCAGGTCCAGCCTTGCCCTGCCCTGGAACCCCAGCCCTGCCCTGGAGCCCCAATCCCCCCAGAGCCTCTATCTCAGCCCAGCAGTGGCTGCCAGTCCCTGGCACAGCACAGGCAATGCTCCACAGCCACCTCTGAAGCCCCCAGCCCAGCTCCTGAGGGACCAAATGAGCCCAAGCCCCACCTGGGGGAAGGGCCCAGGAAGACCAAGGGGTATTGAAGGCTGACCACAAGGCAAGCACATATCTTGACCCTACCTCCTCTTGGAATTGCCATCTGAACACCTCTGGAATGCAGGAGTTGGTAGCTATGTGTGTGCTCCCCTGCATCTTTTTTGTCTTTCTCTCTTTCTGTGTCTTCTTCTAATTCCCTCCTCTTGCAAATTTTGAGTAATTTAAAATTGAATGACCTAAGAGTTTGTGAAGTTGAGTTGGCTGAGTCAATGCTTTGAGAAGTGTTTATTTGTTGATTGAATGTCCTACTAAACCATTTGCCAAGTTTCTCTCAATTTCTAAAAGTGCCAGTAAAGGCTCATTTTTTGCTTTGACCTCTTGAGCATCTTATGTCAGTATTTCTCCAGTGAGTCCAACTCAGAGTACACAAACACAATTTCTTTTATATGTCTCATTGAGAGAGTTTTTTAGATGATGGGAGTCAGGGCTTGTGTGTCCTGCTTGGCCCAGCCCAGGCAGGGCTTTCCCAGCCACATCCCACACTCCATTGCCCAGCTGGAGCCGCTGGTGCCTCTGAGTTGTGCTGCCCCAGCCCCAGGGACGCTCTCCTTGTCTGCCCATTCCCCCACGCTCTCTGGGCAGGGATGGCCTCACTGGGGGCTGCTGACATCCTCAGCACCTTGGAGGCTGCTGCTGAATTTTCCTGCTGCAGAGGCTTGTTCAGCCTTCAGCTCTTCAGTGCAGGAATTCAGTGTCCCAGGGCTCATTAACATTCAGAACACCTGAACAAGCCAAGCCTCAGGGAATAATTTATTTTAATTTTCCAAATCACTTGTTCAGCCTTCAGCTCTTCAGTGCAGGAATTCAGTGGCCCAGGGCTCATTAAGTTTCAGAATACCTTAACAAGCCAAGCCTCTGGGAATAATTTGATTTCAGTTTTCAAATCATTTGTGGTTAATTTGACCGATTTCCGTAGAGTATTCAAACGGAATGTATTCTACTTACAAAGACAGTGAGAAAACTGTTTTTAGGTCCTGTATATGTTTTATTCGTGTTCATAAATCAATATGTGTAGTCTCCATTTGACACTTAATTCAAGTACCTCATCATGCAGTTTGAATGGATATGAAAATCAAGACCCTTCATGGCTGACAATCAATCACACTCTGTCCCTACCCCCACCCCACCATTTCCCCCATCCAAGCCCTGGCACTCAGAGCAGCCTTGTGCAAATCTGAGCTCCCTCCAGCCCAGGCTGCACCTGCAGCTTTCAGCTCCTTGGCTCCAACTCCCACCTGCTTTCCTGGGAGAAGGAGCTGCCCAAGACACAGAGGGATATTCATTTCTTGTCAGCCAGCAAAGCCAAGGGAAGGCACAGCTCCATCAAATGCTAAAGTCCTTCCACTGCTAGATAATAAATCTACTTTCCACAGCAGGCAGTCTCAGAGCAATGGAAAACACCTTCTGTGCCCAGCACAGATCCCAAGGTCCCCCCAAACCCTCCTTGCCCCAATTCTGCCCAGATTTGCTCTTTGCACACACGAGTCACAGGCTGAAGTCAGGAGCTCCCTCCATGCCCAGAGGAAGGAAAAGAGAGAAAGGGGATGAAGAGCTCTCCTGTGCAGAGCCAAGGTCCAAGTGCAGCCCCTGCAGTGGGAACCACAACTCATGAGGTTTGTGTCCTTTGAGCTCAAGGATTGGTGACACTCAGAGGCACAGAAAGGTTTCTTGCCAGTAAACGCAAGTTGAACATTTGAAAGGTTTAATCACCATCACGGCTCTTCCCTCAGCTCTCTGTGATGTCCCAGCAGCATCTGACATGTCCACCATCCCCCAGTGATTTCTGTGCCTGAACAGTTTTAGACAAAGACATGAGAAAAGGTGATTCTGTGATAGATTTAAACACAATTAAGATGTTGACTAATATAATATTTATTTAAACTTCAGAAAGATTGGGCAACTCCCTGAAGCTCAAAGCATGAACCAGTAAACTGAGAGGCACTTGAATGGCCAGAGAGCATCTGGAGGAGGAAGTCTGGGAGCAGCATGAAGTACATAGAATCCAGCTGGTCTAGTGAAGTGATGTCCTCAGACATGGTCATTTAAACAGATGAGCCGGAAACACCTGAAGGAAGAGGGAGAGGAAATATTAGACTGAATAACGGTGACACTTGTAGATGGGAAGATCTGTATTTTCATGCCATCAGCACACTTCCAAGAAATTCCCATTCCTAGTGGAAAAACTCTGCCATTTCTCAAAAGTACTCATGTAACCCAGAAGACAAAATAAAAATCTGATAATAAAAATTTGCTCATATAATGTGAAATTTAAATATATTAAAACCTGTGCCACTTTCCAGGCAGACATCAGGTTTGTGCCCATGAACAGGCAATGCCACTTGTGCCCTGAGGTGCCCAGCTGGGATTGGATCTCTCCCAGAGCACCTGAGGGAGAGCAGAGCACCTTGCAAGCTGCAGGTCCCTGAAAGCCCCACAGGGCTCCTGTCCCATCAACATCTGCTCTGCTCCAGTCTGAAATAGGGCCCAGCATGGTACCGGGATCATCAGAGAGCTGAGGTGTGTGCTGGAATTCAATGGCCTCCCCATCCTGCAGCAGCCCCTGCATTTCCCTGCTGCAGCCTTGGTCTCCAGCACAGCCATGGAGGCTCTTTGGGCTCTGGAGTGTTGCTGCAGCCCCCAAGGGCAGCTGAGCTCAGCCTTTGGCACAGTCAGGCCTGGCCAGCGCAGGCCATGCTCAGCAATTGCTTGTGTGTGCCTGGCCTTGCTGTCAGCCCCGGCAGCGGCTGCGTGGCCCCTTTGTGGCCCTGTGCTGGCCCAGCCATGGTGGCCCAGCCCCTGTGCAGGCCCAGCCCAGGCCAGGAGCATTGCGGCTGGGAACGGCCCCTGTGCCGTGGTGCCCACAGCAGCCTTGGGGCTCTGTGCCCCATGGCCTCCCTGCTGGGCAGCCTCTGCCAGCTCCTGCAGAGCCCTGGCACCTGTGGGGCTGCACAGACAGCCCTGCCCCGGGCTCTGCCGGCCTCTGGGCCAGCAGAGAGGCCGGCCAGGGCTGGCCATGGCCGGGAACAGGCCCTGAGCCCCACAGGAGGATGGAGCTGGGCCACAGCCAAACTCAGCCCAGGCCAAAGCTGGGCTCAGCAGCCACGGCTGCCAACACATGGGCACAGAGGCTGGCACTGACAAATGTCCTGGGCCCCCTCCCTGCTCTGTCCATGCCACCAAGGGCACAGAGCAGCCTCCTCTCTGGGCCACTTGCCTGTTTGCAATGCCTTGCACAGGCGCTGGCCCTGCCCCACAAGGCCTGGCCTGAGTCCTGCCCCTGCACGCTCAGCCAGGCTGAGATGGACACTGATGGTTTCTGGGCCAGGCTCTCTGAGCCCAGCCCAGCTCCCTGCAAGCTCTGCCAGCTGCCCTGAGCTCTGGCCAGCACCAAGGGCCTCTCCAGCCCAGCCCAGCCCAGCCGGCTCTGGCCCCACAGCTCTGCTCAGCCCAGGCTGCTCTGCCCACTGGCCCCACGGCCTCAGCCCCTGCCAAGGGCACAGCAGCAGCTGCAGCTGCCACAGGACTCAGCCCCAGCCATGGGGGAAGGTGCTTGGCCAAGGCCAAAGGAGGCTCCCTGGCTGCCCTGCTGCCCTCGGGCTCAGGTGCTGAGAGCTCTGCAGCCCCTGCTGCCATCCCATCTGCCCAGGGCAGCACAAGAGCCGCGGCCTTGGGGCCCTCAAGAGCTGCTCCTGCTCCAGGCCCAGGGCCCATGCCAAAGCTGGGGCAGCCACAAAGCTGTGCTCATTTCTGTTCATTTCTGCTCTGATGGGGACGGATCATCTGCCACTTGGTGGTTGCTGATGAATTTTATGACTCCAGAGGCTTCTTCTTTCTTGAGTTCTTCAGTTCAGGAATTCAGTGAGAAAAGCTCATAAACATTTGTTCAAAAGACCTGAACAAGAAAAGCTTTTGGGAATAATTTAAGTTTTAAATTCTTCTGTGGGTATTTAGGCAGATTTCAGAACTATATTCAAAGTGAATATACTATATTGATAACAATGCAGAGAGAACAGTTTTGTCCTGTTTAGTTTTCCTGTTTACAGATTGATATCATCAATATCCAATTGGTATTGCCCCCCAGCAACTCCTGATGCAGTCTGAATATGAAAATCAAGCCGCCCCATGGCTGACAAACAGTAACACTTTGTCCCCACCCAGTCCCCACACTATCCCTCATCCAACCTCTGGCACTTCTAAGGATAAGGAATGGTGTGGCCAGCAGGAGTAGGGGAGGGATTCTTCCCCTCTGCTCAGCACTGGTTGGGCAGCACCTCGAGTGCTGTGTCCAGTTCTGAGCCCCCCCAGTTCAGGAAGGACATGGAGGGGCTGAAGCGTGTCCAGAGAAGGGCAAAAAGGCTGGGGAGGGGTCTGTAACACAGTTCCTGTGAGGAGCAACTGAGGGAGCAGTTAATCCTGGAGAAAAGGAGGCTCAAGGAAGACAAGGCAGTGTCAGGGTGCAGGACAAATTTGATGACCTGCAAGGTCTGTTTCAGCCTTGCTGATTCTGGGATTCTCATAAACCACCCTTGGAGCAGTTCCAGGATGAGCCCTGGGCCTCCTCTTCAGAAGCTCCAGCAGCCCAGGTCCCTCAGCTTCTCCTGCCAGCCCCAAAGCCCATCCTGTCAGTCCTGCAGAGCCTCTGCAGCTCCTCCTCACTGCCCAGAACAGGGAGCCCCAGAGGCAGACACAGCAGCCCAGATGTGCCCCCCTGGCCTGGGGTGCCTCTGGCAAGGGAGCAGCAGCAGGCACTGCAGGAGCCTGCAGACAATTCCTGCAGCACTTGTAGGATGATCCTGCTGCCCAAGGGACGTTCCCATGGTGCCAAGTCAGGAACTGCAATGGGGAGTGGGGCCAGAGAGGAAAGGGCAAACAGGGATGGGCTCTTTGCAGCAGAGGGAACAGGGGTGGGCAAGAAAAAGAAATCTGGACCAAGAAATGTGTCCTCCAGCCCTTGCTGGCCCCAGGGGCTGATGGCATTTGTGCTGCCCTCAGTTCATGTCTCCACACCAACAGCATGGGGGTGCTCCCGCCTGCTGTGTGCAATGCAAACAGGGGCTGCTGAGCCAGTGCTGCCGTGTGTGTGCCTGCAAGGATGGGGCACCTGTGTGAGCTGGGGGAGAGGCCAGGGCTGCAGAGGGGGGATGTTGTTGGCAGCTCCATCAGGACGCTCTGGGACGCTGCCCTGGGCTGTGCAGCGCACTGGGGATGGATCAGCCCCTGCTCTGCTGCTCCTTCCCGTGTGCCCCAGGGCCCTTGCAGAGCCCCAGCCATGCTCTTTGCCCCCAGCCTGCCCACGGCCAGCCTGGGGCTGCTCACGGGGGTTTTCTGTGCTGAGCATTGGCCTGGCCGTGTTCTTGAGAGAGCCTGGGCAAGGAGCCTGGAGCCCCCAGGGCCTGGCCTGAGGCGTCAGCGCTGCCCCAGCAGTGCCCATGGCCTGTCCCTGCTGCAGCCCCGGCACTGCCACCCTCAGGACTGTGCCCGGCCCCGAGAGCACTCAGGCCCTGCAGCAACACCAGGGCCACCAGGGCAGCGGGGCAGGGCCACGGCAGCAGCACTGGCAACACCAAGTGCTGCTGCTGCTGGGCACAGCTGCTGGGCCAGCACTGATCTGCCCCAGCTCTGCACACAGACATTGCTGCTGCAGCTCCAGAGAAGGCAACAAAAGGGGCATCTCTTGTGAAAAGTCTGCTTGGAAGTCCTTAAGGTCATTTAAACTCACCAAGAGCACATCTCCTCAGTGACACAGTCTGTGTGTCACAGTGAAGGTGTGGAGGCATAAAATAAGATATGTCAGGATCGATGGCTTTTTTTTAGGGTCAATATTTAAAAAAGTAAAACAGTGAAAAAGAACCTCCGAAATGAAACCAACAAGAAGTATCAAAGATGACTTTTATTACAAGTGATTCACAGAAATTGGCAATCAGTTTAATGTTTCTGAAACCATCCAGTGATCAGTGTCTGCACGGCAGCCTTGAGCTCCTGGTTCCTCAGGCTGTAGATGAGGGGGTTCAGGGCTGGAGGCACCACCGAGTACAGAACTGACAGGGCCAGATCCAGGAATGGGGAGGAGATGGAAGGAGGCTTCACGTGAGCAAACATGATAGTGCTGAGGAACAGAGAGACCACAGCCAGGTGAGGGAGGCAGGTGGAAAAGGCTTTGTGCCGTCCCTGCTCAGAGGGAATCCTCAGCACAGCCCTGAAGATCTGCACGTAGGAGAAAACCATGAACACAAAACAACCAAATGATAAACAGGAACTTACAGCAAGAAGCCCAAGTTCCCTGAGGTAAGAGTGTGAGCAGGAGAGCTTGAGGATCTGTGGGATTTCACAGTAGAATTGGCCCAGGGCATTGCCATGGCACAGGGGCAGGGAAAATGTATTGGCTGTGTGCATGAGAGCATTGAGAAAGGCACTGGCCCAGGCAGCTGCTGCCATGTGGGCACAAGCTCTGCTGCCCAGGAGGGTCCCGTAGTGCAGGGGTTTGCAGATGGACACGTAGCGGTCATAGCACATGACGGTCAGGAGGGAAACTTCTAATGACATGAAAAACACAAAAAAAAAGAGCTGTGCAGCACATGCTGAGTAGGAGATGTCCCTGGTGTCCCAGAGGGAATTGTGCATGGCTTTGGGGACAGTGGTGCAGATGGAGCCCAGGTCGCTGAGGGCCAGGTTGAGCAGGAAGAAGAACATGGGCGTGTGCAGGTGGTGGCCGCAGGCTACGGCGCTGATGATGAGGCCGTTGCCCAGGAGGGCAGCCAGGGAGATGCCCAGCAAGAGGCAGAAGTGCAGGAGCTGCAGCTGCCGCGTGTCTGCCAATGCCAGCAGGAGGAAGTGCCTGACGGAGCTGCTGTTGGACATTCCTTCACTCTGGCCATGGTGGACTATTGAAAGAAGGCATTGACAAGGTCTTTGAGTCAATCCAATAGGGTTATTTTAGGAATTCCCTCAAAAACACTTCTTTACTTGTGGGAGAACTTCACTCAACAATTTTATTTTTGAGCTTGGGTTTGTGCTGCTGAGTACCTGCTTCATCTTCAGCATTGCTCTCAGCCTGAGCCCCAGGGAAGCCCAGAGGGAATACAGGGCTCCCTGTGCCCCAGGGTAGTCAGACCTGCTGGAACCACACAGGTGCCCTTTGCCCATTACACCTCCCTCTAGTTCAACATGATTGAAATTAAAATGTGCTTGAAAAATAGAGTGGAGTTTTTAAAGACTACAGTTTTAAAGACAATTTCTCTAAGCCCTTCTGTCTTTCCCTGTGCAGATGGACAGGGAGGGATTCCAAGGGTTGGTCTGGCTCTCTGCTGCCTGCAGTTGTGCTTACTGGGAGCTGTTTCTCTCTACCCAAGCCTTGTCCCTGCCAGGGCCGCCAGAGCCCAGCCCAGCCCTGGGGCTCAGCTCTGCCTTGCAGACCCCTCCCAGCACAGGGCACTGCACAGGGGCATCTCCCTGGCACCAGGGCCTTAAGGGCAGGGCAGACAAACAGAGATGCTGCAAGCCAAGGTGCTGCTGCTGCTGCTGTCTGTAGGGAGAGGAGGCTGAGGAGGCACTTTCTGAGGGAGATCTGAGGCCCATCTGCTGATGCCCAGAGTGACAGTGCAGGAGTGTCAGTGACACAGCCAAAGCTGACAGCCCCTTTCCCTTCCCTTTAGGAGAAAGCTGAGAGCAGCCCTGGCCATGCAGCACCATCTCCAGAGCAGGAGGAATCTGCCCTGATGGGGGTGGCTCCTTCCACCTCCAACTTCTCCCCTGCAGCGGCCATGGGGAGCTGCCAGGCAGGCTGAGAGCTGCCCCTGGCAGGTGGCACATGGCCTGGGCTGGCCAAGAGCCCTGAGGGCTGCAGGAGCTGCTCTGCAGGACAGCCCTGGGCAGCCCTGGCTGCAGCCCCAGCTTCAGCCCCTGCAGCCGTCCCTGGCAGCAGGAGCCATCCTGCCCTGTCCCTCTGACGGTGCCCAGGGCAGCCCCACTCTGCAGCACATCCTCCTCCTACTCCTGTGCCACAGAGAAGCTGGGAGAGTCCTCCTGACACATACCCCAGGCTGTGGGGTGTGCTGGCTTCAGGAGATCCCTCCAGGAGCACAGGGGACATTGCCCTGCACCCACACACTCACCATGCACAGGGCTGTGAAGATCTTTCCCCAAGTGAAGTCTCAGCTCAATGTCTTCCTAATCCTGATTGCCTTCAGCCTGTCTCTGCCTGGCTCCTGTCCCCTCAGTGCCTGCAGGCAGAGCCCTCAGCCCTGCTGGGCTGGGAGAGGAGCTGGTCCTGGGAAGAGCTGTTCCTTTAAAGCTCAGCAGCACAGACACAGCACAAGGACTTTAATGAGCCTCTTGGGGATTTGGTGTTGTTTACATCAGACTCAGTTCCTGAGAGAGTGATCAAAAAACTTCTCAACAACTCAAAGTTAAATTGAAACTGCAAAGTTTTCAAAAGTTTAATAAGTCCCTCTGAGAAAGTGTCCCCACATTCCAGTTAGAGCAGAACACTGGAGGCAGTGATGACAGCTGGGGACAAACAAGGCAAAGGTGTCTGTGGTGCTGAGCAAACCTGGATGTGTTCGAGGAATGCAAAGGGCCAAGGCCTGAGCCCCAGCCCCTGGCCAGGCAGATCCTGTCCCTCCCTCCTTGCTCAGGGCTCTTCCTGGGATGGGCACTGGCATGTGGGGATGGGCAATGCCAAGGGCAGGAGCATGGGGCGGCCCCTGCCAGGCTGCTGAGCAGGGACAAAGAGGCAATGAGGCCCCAGGCCTGCAAGAGTCACTTGTCCCCTCGTGGCCTCAGGCCCAGGCCCAGCAGCCATGGCCAAAGTGCTGCCCAAGTTGGCTCTGTCAGGGCTGTCTTGCAGCTGCTGCCCATCCCTGTGCCCTGTGCAGCCCAGGCTGTCCCACGGTGTCCCTGCCCTGTGTCTATTATAAATAAGACTAGGCCAATATTCAGGCAGCAATCAATTTATTAATTAATATGGTAAAATATGAGCAATGCAGCGCTGGGTACAGTGAGGGAAGTTTTCTGTCCAACTGCACACCGACAGTTGGGGCTTACAGGTATTTTAGAGGTATTCATCAGCTTTCTCAGCAGTTTCTATTCCAAATTTTTACGTCACAATTCTATACATAATTGTCATTTAGTTGTTCTCAGGATGTATCCCAGAAAAGAGCATCCCCAGATGGTCGTGGTCTAGTTTCTGAAAGAAGGAATAAGTCTCCCCATCTGGTGAGGTCCAGTTTTCGAGATGTGGGTCCACCTTTTGATTGCAGAGACTATAAATGTCATAGCAGATATGTCCAACTTCCCTTGGTCGAAAATATAAATCCTGGAGTTATGTTTATCTTCCTTTGTCAAGCTGCTTTTTTCTGCTTTGTTAAGGTGTGAGATTAGCATGTTTCCTTTATCTATATTCCAAAGCTATAGTTTCAAGGATACAAGCAATATTCTAAAATAGTACTTCAAAAGTTTATTATTGCAGAGCTCTTAAAAGGTTTAACTACAAGCAAAGAGCAACATCCTTAGCGCTTTAATTCAAATCCTCCTCAATCAACCAAGGTTAATTACAAACAAAAGATAGGTTCAAAGCCCTTCTTCTATGCTTTACTTTCCTCAGTTATTATTAGAATTTACAACTGTCCCATTGTCGGTCTCCCTGCATATAACAATCACAAATACACTCATTGCCTGTTTGTACCTGACACAAAACACAGCTTTGTATTTCACACATGTCACAGCTGGCACTTGAAACACTGCATGTCTGGGCAATACAGCGAGGGCGATATTCCATCTTCCAGAGGGTGCAAGATCAGCTCCGCAGGGCATGGAGGACTCGGCCTCGTCTGTCGGGGCTGGGCTGGCTGCGCTGCTGGAGCTCTGAGGAGAGCTGATCCTGGAGCCTGTCTTTGCAGGAGCAACTTGAGCCTGGGGAAACTTTCCTTTTCTTTAAGATTTTTCTTTTCTTCTTTTAAATTTTTTATCTCTATTGTAAATAAAAAAATTAGAGCATAAATATAATTCTATCTATTATTATACATTATAGGTTACTGTAAATAAATAAATTCTAGAATGTGTTATAATACACAGACTGCCAGGAGCTTTTCTTTGCTGCACATGGTCTGCAGGGCAAGAGGCAAGAAAGGGTGAAAAAGGAGCTTGGCTCAGCAGCACAACAGGCTGATGGGTGGTGAGACCCTGAAGGGGAAAAGGGTGCTTGGACTCAGCAAGTTGCCCAGGCGTGCAGTGTTGCAGGGGAAATGACCAGAAGCCCCTGGGCCTTTGGTGGTTCTGCTGAAGCCTTTGTGCTGGTGACAGAGCGGCTGGGCAGGGGCTGCAGCTGCGGGGATCCCTGCCACAGCGGTGCCTGGAGATGGCCACAAGCCCTGTGGCCACAAGCGCCATCCGTGTCCTCCTGCCCGTGTGCTGCTGGCTGCCTTGCTGAGGGCTCCCAGGTGCCCCTGCATGGGGCTGCTCTGCAGCTGCTGTGGGGCTGCGGCGCTGCTGCCGGGCAGCTTGGCCGGGCTGGGGCAGCCCCTGAGGGGCTGGGGCGCTGGCAAGCCCTGAGCAATGGGCTGTCAGAGGCCACTAGCAGCCCCCTGGCAGCCGCCTTGATCCTGCCAGAGTTGACTCCCAAGACGGATCCTGGGCACTCTGGAACTGACAGCATCAGTGTTGTTGGAAACCCAAATGCAGGGCAATCTCAGACCTTTGGTCTTGTCAGCAAAGCTTTGAATGAAACACAGGATTTGATCTGAGACCTTGGAAAGGGCTTCCAATCTTAGGTGCTAGAAGCGAGAATGCGGATTTCTAGTTTATTATAGCAGAGACACGGGGAGGAAAGTTGAAGTGGAGGAAAGTTTAGCGCTTTAGCGCTGAAGATCTAGAAAAAATAAAAGTAGTTACAATGGTAAACAAGAAGCTTAGGAAGCAGTGCTGTAGGTTTGTGTGTCATTACATGATTGGCTAAGGAAGCTTACACTGTAGCATGAGTCCATAAGACGAAATATTGAAGGATTGGCTCCAAAACATAAATATCCTTGTTGGCAGTGTCTTCTTGGCCAAGAAATCCTTCAAAGCCCTTGTAACTACAAGTCTTGCGGCCTTGTGAGCCATGCGGTGGAGATGTGAGCCAAACTCACCCTTCCTGGCTATGTAGAACAGAAGAAAAAGCAATGGCGTCATCTAAAAAACTCAGAGGTCCGCTCTCTAGCTTGTTCCAAACTCCTTCAAATCCCCCAAAGAGGGATTTAGCTACAAAGAGATGACAAGCACTCTTAGTGCTGGCTCTTTGACTCCAGAGCAGCTGCTTTGGAATCTTTCACATAACCCTGCGTAATGTGTGCCAGAAATGTATCATTTGAAGAACCTTTCCCAAGTGACTTGCACAGAGGTTTGTTTGAAGGGTATTTGAGGAGAAAGGCTCCCAGCAGGGGTCTGGGCTTTGGCCTAGCTGTGTCCCCTGCTGATTGTGAAGTGTGTCATCAGCTGCAGGGCTTTCTGGGCTAAAAATATCATCAAGTTGTAGTAAATGCCACAAGCCTTCCCAAGGCACCGTGGAGGCTTTAACGATAAGAATGCTGACACAGCAGCAGAGAGGTGTTCCGACCCCAGACTCGCAACGTATCTTTGCACCCTTATAAGAAAAAAACCTTATTTACCCTACTATTGGTCTCTTGTAAACCCTCTAACCTTTGCCCATTGGTCAAGTTTGGAGCCTGGCCAAGGGTATAAAAGTAGCTTACTGTACCCTACTAACTCAGAAGAAGAAGAACCGGGTCCTTTCCCGTCCTCCCGAATAAACCATCTCCGTGGAACAGCCGGTGTCTCCTCTTCTCCTCTCTCTGCTCTGCCTGAAGCCTATGCCCGGGGAAGCCAAGCCTAGCAGTAGTTGAAATCCTAAAGAGCTGATATCACTATAAGAGCTGTTATCACCCTGCTGACTTGAAGGCTCCCCGTGGCTTGGGTCCAAGTGGGCTGGACTCTGGGACTCTGTTCTTTCCTGGGATAGAGGTCTTGGGCCAACGCTTGCTATTAAGACCCCCCGAGGCTTCAATAAGCTTGGTGTTCCAACACGTCGTACGAACCCCATTCAACGACGTTAAGCAACGAACGTCCCCCCAGGGAATATTCTGTGATTGCCTGTTCGAGATGCCGGCGCCCGGAAAGAGGACTTTTCATTTTAGAAAAACCTCTCCACAGAGCTCGATTCGACCCTCAAAACTTACACCGGAATGACATACGTTCGAGGAGAATTAAATAGGCAGACCCCCTTCCTCAGAAACCCAGCCCGAAGGACGTAAGTATGATTTAAAATTGTGCGCAAATCCTTCGAGCTTCTATTTTTGTTTTGTTCTTTTTCCTTTTTTTTCTGTTTTTTCTGTAGGAAGGGTGATATTTTACTATGGGGACTTGCTTCAGTATCCTAAAGCTAACCACACTTGAGAGAGAGTTATATTTAACCATTGTAGAAACATTATCTGATAAGAAATTCCGCTTTTCCAGAGGTAGGCTTTCAAAGAGGACTCTTTAAGGCTTCGTGGGCTGGATAGTTACACAATTTCCCGATATTAATACGTCCACAATTACCGAGAATGCTTTTTGGGACGAGGTAGGCACGGCTCTTTACCTTTCTCAAACTAAACAGGACTTTTCTGGCACTAACTACTTACCTTTATTTCACATTATAACTAAAAGCTTCGAAAGGGTAAACACTGAGGTTCTTGCTGAGCAACAAACTAACACTGATAGGATCAGCAAGGAATGTACCTTATCTAACACAGACCCTCACATGAGTGTAACCGCTCCCTTATCAGTCTTATCCGCCCCTGGCCAGCTTCTGGGGCCCCAAGATCCTGTGACACACCCGTCTCTGGTATCGGTTTGCCCTCCCCTGCACCCCGGTCCGCCGTTTCCCGCCTCAGCCCCCCCCCTCTGCCCCCGCCGCTCCCCAGGACCACCACCCCCCAACCACCATTTCCCTGCCCTCCCCGCTACCCCGGCCCCTCCCATTCTTGCATCAGCTTTGCCCACCCCCCATCCCGGTCCCGCCGTGATCGCTGTCCCCGCCCACGCCCCTCTCGCTGCCCTCCCACCCCCCCCCAGCCCCACGCCGCCCCTCCCCCAGCCCTGTGCCACTGCCGAGTCCCTCCCACTCCCACCAGCCACCCAAAGCCCGTCCCACCCTTCTGCATTCGCGCCCACTGCTCCCGCTCCCCCCACCTCCGCCGCGGCTCCGGCCCCACCCGCTCTGCCTACGGTACAGGCAAACCACACTTGCACAACGACATGGACTGACCCTGCATTCGAGATAATAACCTGTTCTCCCCAAAACACCCCATGCATGCACCCCTGCCCCTGTACGCCCCTCCAACCCCTTCCCCGACCCTCCTGTCACCCGACCGAGCAAGGGACCGCGTGCGATATTGATCCTTCCACCCAATCCCATCCCTGCTGCATTTCTATCCCTGCTCCTATGCCATCACTGCCTGGCCAGCCACTGAAACCTTTGGAAAAAAAAATCGCTAAAGTAAAAAAACCTAATTCACACACTGTCAGCGTTGCCGACCCTGCCTCAGACAATAACATCTCTTCCGATAATTCTGATTCTGATATAATACATACAGACTCATGGGCTCTTATTAAGATAGAAGCTACCAGGTCCGGTGACTGGGATCTGGCACAGAAAATAACTGCATTCCCCGTCGAATACAAGGTCAGACATAATGGCGGGGAGTCCTCTAATAAGTTCTGGAAGCCCATTTCAAATAAATCACTAGTGCAATTACGGAACATAGCAAAAGAGCATGGACGTGGGTCACAAGTCTTTAGAAATCTATTAGAAGCTATGTTCTCTGCACATGTTTTGCTTCCTCATGATGTAAAGAATATTGCACAATGCCTCCTATCCCCAGCAGAATATTTGTTATGGGACAGGCATTGGAAAAAACATTTAAGGACGTTATCGGATTCATATACTGCTGATGAGAATAAGACCAGCTTTACAGTAGAACAGCCGGCAAGTGAAGGTAATTTGCAAAAGCCAGCTGAACAAATGGAAACATTGAATAAAGATGCCCTGCACGACCATGCTCTAGCTGCAAAAACCTCTTTACTTCTTATGCAGGATGATGCTATACCTACCATGCATTTTGCTACTATAAAGCAAAGCATAGTTGAGAGCTTTATAAAATTTGTTGACAGGCTGAGAGATGCTCTTGAGAAACAGATTGAAAGCACTGAGGCTAGAAAAAAACTCTTATGTTGTCGGGACCCAGGACACCCCTCTGGCTGTCCTGAGCAGCCAAGACCCTTGCCAGGGGGCTCGGAGACCCTGGCACAGAGCCCAAAATGCCTCTGTGAGTTTGATTATGGCCCGTGGAGCAAATTACCAACCTTCTATGAAGATCAGCAAGCCACAAGAGTTTAAGTAGAATATTAGTGAAATTATCACAGGGTGAATTATGTATTTTAGGACTACTGTACAGGGGGGTTATATCTCTGTACAGGGGGGTTATGGAGACAAGATGGAGGAATCGGGGCGTGTCTCATGCTTCTTCTTTCTTCTTCTTGTCTTCCATCTTCCGTGGTGATGCTAGCACTTGGGGATTGGTTTATGGTGAAGGTACACTTGTCAATAAGGGTAAAAGGTATTGGGAATAAAAAGTAAATATGATATACGTAGTTTTTGTTATAAAAGGATGTGACCGCCCTGTGGGTGGTCAGAGTGCCTGTGGCTGCCCTGCTGAGCAGATCTCTGCTGGGCAGAAAGAAAATTTTTTAGATAAGAACTAATAAACGACCTTGAGACTGAGAGATGAAGAGCTCCGACTCCTTCTTTAAGCACCGGGCTGGGAAAAGAGACTTTGGAATTTTTCTCGGGGTCACTCTGACAAACTAATGATCCCGACAATTGGCGTTCTCTGGGTGGGCACTTGGCAAGCAGCCACGCCGCCAGACATCAGCTGCTGAAATCCAGCCCGAGAAGGAAAGAAAACAGGCACTCTCAAGAAGAACAAAAAAAAAAAAAAAAAAAAGTCCAGAAAGACCATCTTGACCTCTGCCGAGAAGATTCGTTTCAACCTCGACCTGGAAGGAGGATGACCAGAAGCCGGCCTGGGAGATCCTCACCTGTGAGCTGCTGGACAGTGACCAGGGCAAACTCCGGACTGACCTTGCAGATGATTCAGCTTTTGGTAAGAAAGGTCAAAATTGAGAACATGGGGGATACATGCTCCCAGGAACAACCCAGCATCTTGTCAGCCCTACAGGGCATGACAGCCACACACCCTGTAAAAATCCCTGAAAAAAGTTAAAACAGCCTTGAAGCTTTTATTTCCAGCAAGGGTAATGTTGAAAGCAATTTCGTGGAATTCCCCGGGGTCTGCCAGGTATCGGCAAGTAGCAAGTATTCTCTCAAGGATGGGGGAAGGGAAGTCATCCTGCTATCAGTAGGGCGTAGTTGCCCTTACCGACCAGGGAGGGGCAAAAGCAATCCCTACCAAACAGGTGTGGGAGGAATTGGCATTATGTCCAGAGTCCCCAGGGTCCCATGGGTCCCCAGAACGCCCAGAAACCCCAGAACTTTGAGAGGGAGGAGGGCGGACGGGGTCGGGGAACCCGGGGGAGAGCTGCTTCTCAGTAACTGGCAAACCCGTGCCACGGTGGCGCCAGCCAGCCAGCAGCCCGGGAGAGCCGCAGAGGCGGCCGTGGGGGTTGCGGAGGCCGGCGAGGGGGCCACGACGGCAGCGAGGGGAGTCGCAGACACAGCAGCAGTGGAGGAGATAGCGCGCATGGCGGTGCCCGCCATCGCAGCAGCGGAGCGGTCAGCAGCCGTCCAGGACACGGCAGGCGCCTGCGGGGGCAGCGCCGAGCGGAGCGGGGCCGGGAGGGGCGGAGTGCCAGTCCGTGGGGAAGCGGGGGACGCGAGTTTTGCAATGATTTTTGTGAGCACAGCGCCAGGGGCGGCGGCAGACCCTGCTGGTGTGGTGCCAAAGGTGCAACGGGATGGGCAAGGCTTGCATGACTTCTAGGGAAAAGTTCTCGAGCGTCGGTCCTCGCGCTATGCTCGGGCAGCGCACTGGGAGCGGCTGCAGGGCTCCAGCCGGCCGCCACAGCTAGACACAAGGGACGCGCTTTCACGACAAACCCGGAAGTTTCGAGATGGGCCCGTATCGTGGAACAGGCGAAATTAAAAGCAGGGACCTCGCGCGCCGGTTGCGGGCGTTGGCACGGAGCCAGAGCGGGATCGGGGCAGCGCCGGTGTCGGTCACAGGCAGAGAGGGGGCGTTCCCAAAGCCGCGCCTGCGCCGAGACGAGCACAGGAGAGGCGCGGTCAGGGTGGGAGTGCCCGCACTCCCGTGACGGCACAGGGAGAGACGGGACGCGGTCCGGGTACAGAGGGTCCCGAGGAACCGGCCCTTCTCCGGTCCCACGGCAACAGGCACACAGCCAATCGCAGCAGCCAGCACACACTTTCAGCCTCCATCAAAATCTCAAGTTGGAGATTTTGTGCGGATGCAGCACAATATGTATGTGTGAGGCACAGAGAGTTCCTAACCAGTCCGGTCCTACAGAAGTGACAGAAACAGTATTTACCAGATGACCAGGCTTCAGATGCAAAAGATGGACATGTAGAAAAGCTGTCCAAAATCAGAGTAAAGTGAGAAAGCACCAGGCTTTTGGTCAAGATACAGATAAAAGGGGAAACCAGTGCAAATCAATGTTGTTACAAATATGATGTAGATGGAAATTTTTTATTGTGAAAAATGCCTCTCAGGGAGGGAAAATACCATATAAAGATAGACGTATTAGTAATGATTCAATTACCTGAAATGTCTCTGAAGACAGAGCATTTAAGAAATATCAGTCAGATCCTATCTGTGGGGTCATCAGTTGATTCTCCAATGGTTCAGAGTTTTGTTGGTATTGAGTTTGTAACCTTTGTTAGTTTGAATTTTATAGGTGATACTGATAAATAAGGATTGTTATTAAAGCTGTATAAATGCTTTTAAAAGATTGTCATAACCCCTTCAAATATTTCCTGTTGATAAGTTGATTATATAATGAGAATTCTCAGAATTTATGATAAGAATTATTAGCAAGGTATTGTAATATTTACGACCAGCTTTTATGTGCTTCACTATCTCTTTGTGTGATCATCTACAAGATGCGTGTCTTCAGAATCTTCTCTTTTATTTCTTGATTACTCATGGGTTTTGGGTTTCTTTTAAATCCAGACTGCCATTTTCATGGTTTTCTTCAGTTATTATATCTTCAGTTTTTATAGAGGTACTGCATGCCGAGAATTCAAGAGGTTTGCTGCGTTTGAAGAATTTCTATCCTGACAGAAGTTTCGGAGAGATCCATCTATTTAATGGTTTGATTGATCTTTAATCCTAAGGTTTCCTATTCATAATTGCTGTTTTTAAGAGTCTTGTTTTAAAATGTATTAAGTGATATCCATTAATTAGAGTTCGAACTCTAGCCAAGTTCTAGCTCTACTTGAATGGAATGATTGACAATCAGCCCAGATGTTTTCTGCATCAAAAAATATTCAAGTCCTTTTGGCTTGGCAGTTTGACCATGTATGATAGCTGAGTCTGTTTTCAAAGGGAATCTGGAGAAACATGAATCCGGACATGAGTTCTCCACTTCTCTGTTGTTTTAAGGTTCATCAGCTGTCGCAGACTCTGGGATGACAGTTCAGTGTTGTAGTGGTTGATAACTGTATAATTTCAGATGTGGTATTGGTTATGTGTACTATCTGATTGATTTCTATTTGCTGTTATATTACATTTCCCTATGTAATATTGCATAGAGACTGAAACAGAGCAGATGAGTGTTTTATTTTCATATAAAGGTTCCACCAGCACTGGCTGTTCCAGAGAATACCCTGGTAGCCAAAGCTCTTGCTTTGCCACCACATGCAGCAGAAAAAGGCATGCCGGTGTTTGATCAGCAGGACTTTCCCTCTGGAGACCATGTCCATGGAATTCTCCAATGTTTGTCATTCGGAAGAAAACTTCAGACTCATGGACACTGCTGTATGACCTCAGGAAGATCAGCAAAGTCATCGAGGACATTGGACTGCTTCGACAGGGACCTCCTTCACTCTCAATGATTCCCAGATTGGCCACTTGTGATCATTGATCCCGAGGATTCTTTCTTCAGCATCCTGCTCCACCCAGATGATGCTCCTCCACTTGCATTCTACATCCCAAGCATCAACAGAAGAGCCTCTGCAAAGGTACCAACACAACAGGAGCTGCAAGAAGCTCCTGACTGTATGATTGCAGAGGTGCAAAAGGCAGGACTGAAAATCAGTGTTTAAAAAATTCAGGAGATCACACCATTGAAATACCTAAGGTGGAATCTTGTCTCCATAACCCCCCTGTACCAAAATCCCAAAATGCATATTTCACCCTGTGATAACTTCACTAATATTCTACTTAAACTGTTGTGGCTTGCTGGTGTTCATATAAGGTTGGTAATTTGCTCCACGGGCCATAATCAAACTCACAGAGGCATTTTGGGCTCTGTGCCAGGGTCTCTGAGACCCCTGGCAAGGGTCTTGGCTGCTCAGGACAGCCAGAGGGATGTCCTGAGTCCCGACATCTCCCCCCTCTCTTTGCACCAAAAACACCGCCTTTTTGCAGCTTTGTTCATGGCCCACTACGTGCACACACAGATGCATGGTAAGATGAGCAGAAGAACCGCAAGCCTTGTCAAAATGTAACAACCTACCTTTAAAGGTACCTTCCACAATGGTGAAAGGTTAAAAAATCCAACCACATCAACCATCCATGATCCAGTGACCTCCCCAAGTTTATTAACACTTCCTTGTAACTTTTGATGCTTTCATAAATTGATTTTGAATGATCTGACATGTTCATGCAGTACATCCTTTCAAATTCTTCACACCTGTGTCCATGTGCCAGCAGCAGATAGTCACTCGCTGCTCAGTTTTGGAGAGTTGCTCATCTTACACTGCTGATGTCTGTTAGAATTTCACTGAGTGTAAGAGAAACAGCTCAAGCATTTCACTCAGTGTAAGAAAAACAGCTCAAGCATGTTTGCTCAGCTAGCAACTCATATGATCCAATTGAGTCAAGGCCACCCCTGATGCTGCCTGTGGGGAGAAAATTGCAACTGCAATTCTCCAAGCCTTGTCTCATGTGTGTACATGATCATCACAATTTGGACTGTATTGTTCCACTGTTTTTTTCCCTTCATGTGTTTGCTCTTTCAAAAATTCTCCGATCGAGTGTTAGCAATGAAACTCTTACAATGCTGCATGGATCACCTTTGACATTTGTAGGGATAGCAGGCCAAGTTTTGCCTCCACAGATAAAAATAAAATTCCCTGTGGTAATTGTGCTGAAACTTGGAGGGATGCTTTGGATATCACCTTGGTGTATTTACACCAAGCAGATACGCTCCTATAAAAATGATGATTTTGGAGTGACATTGTCTTATTTTCTGTTTGTGTCACTTTCAAAAATTCAAATTTTGTACAAAAATTCATTTTTGCTGACCCAAGAATTTCCAGTTCCTCAGGTTCAAAAGGAGCCACAGGGAGGAACTGTGTCCAAAGATGTTACTCATTCACAGGATTTGAAATGACCTGTGAAATCTTTATAGAAGTATTTTTTGGAATTGGCCATTCATTCACTGGCAAACCCACCAGATACATTGAGAACGATCTCCCTGGCCCTGAACATGCCAAGCAGACACCATCCAAACCTGCTGCATTGGCCAAAGTCCCTCAAATATTTTGTTTTGGCCGGACCATGGACAAATCTGCTCCATTGCCTAAGGCAATAGATAGAAGAATGAGGCACCTGAGCAGTGCCTGATCAAATCTCAAGCTCATGGCTTCACTCTTTGTGAGAAGTTTTTCCATGCCATGACACCCAAGCCCCTTAAGAGAAACCCCAGGTCCTTGAACCCTTTATGTGCTGTTCGAGGAGATGTTCACGGTCTTGTCTACTGCCTCTGTCTGTGTGCTTGCCTCTTCGGTTCCGGGATCCGTGTCTTCCTGCGTCCGAGTCCTGTAGGGCTCCACGTGTCTCGCCAACACCTTCTTTGGACCTCATCCTGTACAAACACAAGCTAAACCTTTGCTCTACATAATTAATTTGAGAGGACCTTCAACCTGTCCTATTTCTAAATTTCTGATCAAAACTAAAGGATTCTCCCTTAGTTTTGCCTGGGTAGTGTTATAAAAATGCCTGAGAATTGGTGGATCGGGTTTTGAAAAAGGAGCTGTTGAGAATGTATCAATTGAGACTTGGATATTTTTGAGCTTCCCAAAGATGGATATTGTCTGACATCACTTGCCACAGCTGGAGGCCTTGCAATCCTCCCGGATTGACCGCTCCTGTGGATGCAGGTGACTGCCCAAACTGACAGTCTGAGCAAGCACTAATGATTTTCCTTGCCTGGCTTTTTGAGATGTAAAAGGATCCCATCAGTGCTTATGCATTTTGATGAAAAAACGCATAGCTCAACCT